>CAOJBK010435242.1:0-12196 GCA_948294925.1 Codiaeum variegatum | reverse complement strand
CTTATCTGATTTTTGTGTATGCATGACATATTACGTGGTGCATGAACAGAAAATCATGGCAAGTTATGATGCATAAGAAGGCTAAAAATATGCATGGCAAACCATAAAGAAATAAAAATAGGAAATAAATCAGAGGTCCTTCCTCTAGGCCACTTTAAGTTCTAGGAAAGGCACACATCCCCAAAGAAAGTAGTAAAATTAAATTACATTGAAAAAAATAAATAAACAATTAGGGGATCCCATTTCCAGCCCTTAGATCTCAGAGAGGCACACCTTTCCCAATACAAATTCACAATTGAAATAATTGCAAAATGTGAAATATTTGCAAATGTAACAGATCGAACAAATAATGACAATAAACAAATTCATAAAAAAAATGAATAATAAAGAAGACAAAGAAAATTAGTTTCGAAGTTGAAGCCATTATAAGGCTTGACAGTGTATCCCGTTGAATGAGAATCAAACCACACATCATTCTCCCTTCTTGCAAAGGGTGGGGGTTGTTCTAATAACAAAATGTTTGGTTATGTGTTTAGAAGCTAACAAATTTTAGTTAATAAAAGTGTTGAATGAATAGGTTATTAATCATTTTAGTTCTGATTAAAAAATTGATTTTGAAGTGATAAAATTACCTAAGTTCATTTTAGGGCTTAGTACAATTCATTTTCATGAAAATTGAAATTTTGGTAAACTCATGCCTTAATTCAGAGTTAAAGAGCTTAATTAATTTAGAAATAATAAGAAAATGGGAAAGAGAATACTATACCCAATTTACCATTTATTTATGGAGCTTTGGAATTAGTTTGTCGAAAGGTTTGATGATACCAGAATGAGTCTTCTTTGTGTTCGCAGAAGACTGGTTGACATCTGCCTGAACTTGTGTGGTGAGAACTAGATTAATAGACTGATTGTGTTTGTGATTTTTGTTCAGCATAACCATCTTATATACTCTTAAAAATACCCCCAAAAAAATTTCTTATTATAAATACCCTCACTTTATGGATCACTTTCAAATAAACCCTTGAGCCATCGGGCACATGCTTGAGCTTATGTGTCATGCTTAAATCATGCCACATCAGCTACCAACTAAGCATATTCATGCCACACCAGCTTCCAACTATGTGTATTCATGCCTCATCAATACGACACATCAACTCAGGGTATATTTGAAAGTGGTCGATAAAGTGAGGGTATTTGTGATAGAAACTTTTTTGGAGGGAATATTTGAGAGTTGACCAATATTTGAGGGTATTTCAAATGGCTATGCCTTTTGGTTTAGTTTAGAGTGAATTTTAGTGTCTGGAGTGTGTTTTGGAATGTTTGGAGAGAAGAAGGGTTGAACAAAATTGATAAAATGGCTAAAACAATTGGACCCCAAAACAGCTATGAAAGTCTAAATTTATAAAAAAAATCGTGCCAGAAACTCTAGGAATCAAAACATGTGAATTTTGGACCAAATGCATGCATTTGGGAACAGATGCCTATTTTGGCCTAATTATATGTGGTTTGGGCCTGCCTGACTTGGCCTAATTTTTCAGATCCTGTTTGATCTGATTCAATTCAGTTTTTGGGTTTTCTAGGTCCGTTTGAAGTTTTATTTGGGCCTGATTTGAATCATTGGTCTCGTATTAATGGGCCATATTTAATGGTGTAACAATTAAAATTTACAGCAGCCCCCCTTAGTAATCTCATTTTTTGAAACGTAACTGATAAGTGTCAATGCATTCAATGTAGTAGTTGAGCATTTGCCTATAAAAGGACATGAGAGGTCATTTGAAGTGCACATTTTTTGTTTCATTTCTCAAATTCTCTTCTTCTACCTTTTGGATTCAGCAAGCATTTTTGGATGATACTAGCTAGAGACATTCGAGAGGAGGAGGATTTGTCAACGAGTCTGCACTAGTATTTAAAGGGAGAAGCTATCCTTCGTTTGACGACTCACAGTTAGGTGCAATTGTGAAGGAGTTGTTGGGTGACTTTCCCGACCTGTCTGTCGACCAATCAGATTCTAAGGCTTTTGTTCTATTACCCGAGTGGGATACGACTTACCATTTACTGATGGCTGGTGAACAACCAAATATGCTCACAAAAGCTTATCACTTGCAAAATCGACAGGAGCATGCGATTTGGTGTGGCTTCCCTCTGGTATTTATTTTTCTCTCTCTTTTTCTTTTCTATGTGCCATTTTGAAATTTTATTTGCATTTTCCTTATCGATTTTTTTTTTCTTTTTCTTTTTGCACGTCTATTTATTTTTCCACTCATATTTATTTTTAAACTAAAAAATAAAGTAGAGTTATAAATAAATAGAGATAGAAAATAATGAGATTGAATTTGTACCTGAAGAGCTCTGCCTTTAACCATAGAGGTGGTAGGTCGAGGCTAGCCAGGGATATTTCCTTCTAACGCAATCATGAGGTTGTGGCTCGACACATTAATCCGGCTCATCTATCAAGCTAGATGAGTATTGATATAGAGTACACCCCTGATAGGAGCCTGATTTTCACAATTGTGAGAGGTGATGGCAGACCACCAACACGTTTCATTTGCCAGTGAGGGAGATGAACATGATCCCCTTTGAGTGGGCATGCTTGACAAGCATGCATTTTGAGACTAGGACTGTTGTATTTGACATGCTTACATGGCCGGAGCATGAGGTGATGAATTTACTTAGAGGGCCATTGGAGTGCAATTCTATTGGGTTGGTTCTTAGGACTGACCTTCTTGATCTCTTTTCCTAGATGGACCTAGAGCATTACTTTGTGGATTAGTGTGCAAGAGTTTATTTACTGATAATCCTATCTACCATATTTCTATATAATGAGTCTAGATGGGTTTATTTAGGGATCTTGAGCTCATTAGAGGATTTAAGTAGACTCAGTGACTATGATTGGGGTGGAGCCGCATTAGTTGTGGCTTATCAAGGGATGGGTCATCTGTTTATTTCCCTAGGAGCAGCCATTCTAACGATTGGTATAGTTTACGAGGTTTATATTTCCCTTACTATTTTTCTGATGCATTAACCTTTTCCAATTGCTAACTGGTTCATTTCCTTATAACTCTGGGCTTTCACTCATATTCGAGAGATTTCCCCCTGGATCACTCATCAGGATTAGATTCCATTCTCGATGGGTAGGATGTGGTGCAGAGAGCCCTAGCTTCTGGAGTAGGTTAACTTCTCATTTCATGATCATAGGCCACTATGACAGAGGTATATTTTGATAAATTCAATATTTTTGTAATTTCCTAATTTTTTATCCCTATTCTATTTCTTTTTAGGTCATTTGGAGGCCTTTTCACTTCAATCAGTTAGATGGTGTAGACCCTCTATCCTTTGGGATCACTTTTACTCAGAGGTAGGTCATCATAAGCTTGTCTATCCTGATGGAGTTATTTCTTAGTGAGTGCATAGTGGCTTAATCTTCTCAAGAGAGGGTTGCACCACTAATTCTCCCATGTAAAAGAGGGAGAGCTTTTAGGTCTATTGGAGAGTTAGCAGGGCTCGAGAGGAATACTTGCTTAAGGATGCTTCATATGCAGACTTTACGGTAGCCTGTTTAGTGGTTAGGATTCCCCCATTTCATTCTGGTCAGGGTCAGGCTCTAAGAGTGAGTGTTGTTGTTACCCAAAGGTAGAGGCTTTATGGTGGGAGTAGTCTTCATACTGCACCTCACTATAGTTCAACTTCTTCAGGCATGGGTGCTTCTACATTCCACTTGCCTACTAGATCCAGCCAGTTATGGCATACACTTCCTCATGTTACAGATTAGGTAGTTTATACTGATGCAACGGGCACTAACCAGATCCACCACATGGGTTACAGTTACTTGCCAGGCGATCCTCAAGTGAACTTTTCTCAAATTCCTTATATAGTGAGTCTCTAAACCCTTTTAATTCATCTTATGGTTTTCTATTAATAGTTCATAATTTTTTGGTTTGTTTTATGCAGGTTCCCGGTGTGATCCATGCATAGCCTGTTGATGCCACCAATGGATGTTGTATAGCTTGAGAACCGCTATGGCTGAGTTATGCACCTTGAGGAGTCAAAGTGAGTCGAGGATTGTTCAGCGATGTGGCTCGTAGACTGAGGACAAGGATGATGAGGAGGGGGTTTATAGGGATGATGCATGATTAGACTATATTCGGGTCCCAATTGTGGACTTTGTAAAAACAATTCTGATATTTCTTGTACTTTTAACTATTCATTAATTTTATGAAAATTCAGAAAATTTTATTTCTTGATTTTCTGATTTTGAGAGAAAATCTTGCTTTGGAAAATTCAATTTGAAACATTATAGCCCAAAATCTATTGCTAAGTTGTCCACACTCTTCGTGAAGTCCTGACCACCCAACCTAAACTTCACAACTTTTTGATTTTTATCATTCTGCTTCTAGTCTAAAGTGCAAAGGAACTCTAAAGTCAGCTCTCAGTGAGAAACATCTTGAATGTTGGAGAGATCTCCACCCCAACTAGTTGAGTATAGACCACATTTAGTCATATTTGGAAAGGCTAGCCAAAGAACTCTAGTTTGGCACGTGATTTGCCAAGAAAGGCTTAGTTCCTAGAACCTTTCAGTTGATTCTTCTGCCATTGCTCCCTAAATTGGGCGCATGGATGGTTGGGGTAAAAGGTGGTTGACCACCATGTCCTGTTGGTGATGAAGATGGTGGCTGTGGTGGTGCCTTAGCCAGTGCTTTCTTTTTCGATTCATTCTTGGTAGGGGATGAGGAAGATGGGTGCTTGCCTGCAACTTTTAATGATGAGAATGTGGTGATGCTCTTTTTCGGTGACATTTTCTGCAAAACAACACAAAAATGACCAAAAATAGAACACCATAAAAGGCTATTAGTGGTTAAGTTGCAAAAAATATTAGCATGGTA
Organism: Codiaeum variegatum; assembly: GCA_948294925.1. Taxonomy (NCBI): domain Eukaryota; kingdom Viridiplantae; phylum Streptophyta; class Magnoliopsida; order Malpighiales; family Euphorbiaceae; genus Codiaeum; species Codiaeum variegatum. The sequence continues at coordinate 7,316 of CAOJBK010435242.1, read as the reverse complement.
ACATCTAAAAATAGACCATTACCAACCTAAAAAAACAAGCAAATAACCAAGTTTATAACCCAAGCACCCCACTCAAGTACCACCCCCATAGTTAGACCATGGCAAAGTTCAAAGCACCACAAGGAGTGTAAAGTGTGTGTTTGTGCTAAACATAAGTGTTGAGTGAGGGTATCTTTTGTTTCTAAATAATTCAACCACAAAATGCTTGACCATTATGCTAAAAAGGACAAAACTCACTCAAACCAACCAACAATATCATGGCACAAACAACACATTGGCATAAGAGCACCAAAAAGTGAGAATTAACAACAAAGTGCTCGGTGTGTTGTGCATACAACCAAAGCAAACCAAATTGAAGTGGGGTAATTTTAAAAGTTAAAAAAAAAAACACAAAAAGTGTTGAATTTCAAATGAAATCAATAGCCCAAAACACTTTGGCATTTTATCGAACACTTAACATGCACACATTCAAACCACCATAATTAACCAAAATACCACTCAAATCACTCCCAAAGTGTTTAAAAAGAACAAACTATAAGAATTCAATGATTAATACAAAGAAAATCGAACAATTTCATCAAGAAATTTTCAAAAATTCAACTCTAAAACCCCAAAAACAAACATGCATAAAATTACAAAATTAAGGTAACATAATGAAATTAAGAACATAAACAACACATTTAGCACAAGTAACTAAACAAACACAAAAAAATGAAAACCCTCATCATGCAAATCTTAATAAAACCCTAAAAGGAAATTCTAAGCAAAAGAAAGATAATAAAGGAAAAGAAGTTGAAAACTTGGAAATTTCTTAATGAAGACAAACAAAAGACTTGAATCCTTGAAGTTTTTTGATGATTAGAGGAGTCCTTGAGAGTGTTTGAGTGTGTGAGAGAATAAGAGAATCATGAAAAATGGTTTGGATTTAGGTAAAGGGGTGTTTTAAAAACTATTTTTATAGTGGCCCCCACTATTTTTGCATAAAATATCAAATTCACGAGCTCAGTCATGGCTATGACTCAGGTCGTGACTTACGCCTATGACTAAATGGTATGAAATAGTAGCTGAAGACTGGGTCACAACTTATGGTCATGGTCATGACCCAGGCCATGACTCCAAGTGTAGTTTTACTCTAATTACTCTAGTAACTTCCCTTATAGTCACACCCTCTGGTTACGGCAGTGACTAGAGGGCTTGGCTGCTTGGGAAGCTACTGTACTAAAAATAATTAGCTCAAAATAAGAAAATAGTTTTTGATGTATTTTTGCCCTAACTTACCCCTCAGTTCGTACCACAAATTTTGACACTTCCCATGGCTTAAACCACTTACCATTTCATGTTAGTTCACGCTCAAAATCCTGTAAAATTTTGTTACCAAGTGCTATATCTCTTACTTAAGAAAAATAAGAAAATTAAAGCTAAAAACTAAGGGAAAATAAAGTAAAATTTTCATCGATGGGTTACTTCCCACCAAATGCTTCTTTAACGCCATCTTAGCTAGACGTTAGGTGTGGTTTTCACCCCACCTCTTATGCCTCCTCAAAAACACCATGGCACCCAAACGTTTCAAAACCAACATGTGCCAAATTGATCGTGCCTTAGAGTTTTGAGTTCAATTATTTCAAGCACGATTTAAGAAAATTATTTGGAAGCCATACCTTGTCACCATGTTTAAGCTTAGCCTCCTACTTTACCTTAGGCTTCCTCACCCTCTTTTTGGTGCTAACTTTCTTGGGGGCCTTAGATTGTTTCCTAGGAATTTTCTTTAGGATTTTCTCCTTTCTCAATGGTACTTCTTTTCCCTATTTTGACACACACTCAACAACAACTTTGTCATCCATATTTAAACTCCCCTTTGAGCTTTCATTTTTAACCAATGAAGCACAAACATTAACTTGCTCAAGGGGTTGTGTGTGTAAATTGATGTTAGGAGTTGAAAGACAATGCTCTCATTACCCACTCTTAGGGTTATATTTCCCTCTTGCACATCAATGATGGCACGGGCGGTGGCCAAGAATGGCCTACCCAATATGAGTGAGTTGTCGACATTATTTTCCATCTTGATAATAAGAAAGTCAATAGGGAAAATGAAATAATTGTTCTTGACCAACACATCCTCTATGATACCCTTAGGGTAAATTATGGACTTATCCACTAATTGAATGCTTAGGTGTGTTGGTTTGGGCTCACCCAATCCTAAAGTCTTAAAGACTTGGTAGGGCATCACAGTCACACTTTCCTCAAGATCAGATAAAGCCTTTTCAATATGTAAATTACCAAGAGTGCAAGGGATAGTCAAACTCCCTGGATCTTTTAACTTCTCTGGTAGCTTATAGAGGTTAGTAGAGCTTTCCTTTGAGAGTCAGAAGATGGACACCTTCTCTAGCTTTCCCTTCTTCACAAGCAACTCCTTTAAGAACTTGATATACTTTGGCATCTATAAAAGAGCTTTCACCATAGGGATATTGATATGTAATTGCTTAAAAGGGGATAAAAATTTACAATATTCAGGGTCCACTACACTTTGGCTAACCCTCGGCGGATAAGGCACTTGAGGCTTGTACTTCAGAATGGGAGATTTGGTCCTTTTAACCTCTTTCTCTTGTGCTTTCTCATGCTCATCCAACTTTCCACTCTCAATACCATTTTCCTTATCTTTCTTCTCAACCCCCTGCTTTACTTGAGTCATCACACTTGGCTTTTCAATCTCTTACAAGTTTTTCCCATTTCTAAGTGTGATAGCTTTAAGTTCTGCCTTAGGATTTGGCTCTGTATTGCTAGGAAATGTACCCAATTGCCTCTCATTCAACATTTTTGCAATTTTACCACTTGGGTCTCAAGTTATTGTAATGAGGCTTTGGTATTCCTATTAATTACATATTTCTCTTGAAACCTTGTATTTGTATATTGGATAAATTTCTCCATGCTTTCTTCTAAAGATCTCTTCCTAAGGGGAGAAGGTCTTTATTACATTTACATTTGCTTAAGAGGCCTTGGTAGAAAACCAGGTGGAGGACCCCTTTGATCATTGTTGTCTCTCCAAGAAAATTTTGGGTGATTCCTCCACCCTTGATTAAAAGTATTTTAATAGGGGTTGTTGTTTTGATTGTTCCTTTGAAAACCCCTTACAAAATTGGCTTGCTCTTGAGACTCACTTGCCTGACCTAAGCCCACTATATTACACTCTTAAAAGTGGTGGCCACCACCATAATTCTCACTTACCATGGCTTATGACCTAGAGGTACCTATGGTGAATGCATCAAATCTTCTTATGAAAGCTTCTACTTATGCCAAAAGAGATGTCATTGAATAAACATTATGAACACCTGGTGTCCTTAATCTTGTAAGGTCACTTTGGGAGGGTAACCATTGGTAATAGGACAATAATATCTCTTTCACCAAATCCCTTAACTCCTCTAGTGTCTTATGCATCCCACCCCTGGCTAAAATTAAGTTTTATTTATTATGGTATGTTAAGTCGTTAGTGAAACTCTCCATTTGTTGCCACAAGGAGAAACCATAATGAGGGCATTTCAGTAATAGGACCTTAAATCTCTCCCATCCCTCTTACAAAGACTCCCTTTCTAGTTGAGTGAAAGAATATATGTCATTTCTAAATTTTATTATCTTAGTTAAAGGAAAATACTTTTCCATAAATTCCTCCACCAACTATCCCCAATAGGTGAAGTGACCCACAGGAAAGGACTTGAGCCTCTATTTTTTATTATCCCTAAAAGAGAAAGGAAATAACCTCAACTTGATAGCATCCTTGGTAACACCATTCATCTTAAAGGTGTCACAAATCTCCAAAAACTCCAGAAGGTGGTTGTGAGGATTCTCATGGGTGGGACCACCATATTGGCAGGAGTTCTGAATCATCTAGATTATTACCAGCTTAATTTTAAAATTATTTGCCTCAACCCCCAGCCTTCGAATAGGACCTCCCACATCACTAAGATTCGCTCTTACAAAATCGTGCATCATTCTTATAATTGGAGCCCTAATGCCTTGGCCATTTGCTTGGCCCACTCCGTTGCCAACATTGTTTCCATTACCAAAACCATTTTCGGCCCTTTCCTCGGCAATGTTCCTAACTCCATCAACACCATTATTACCCTTCATGTCTTTAGGTACTTCTAGGTCTTCAACTTTAACTTACCATTCCTTAAGAGTGTCTTTAGGATCGACTGGAGGCGGATCGTCAGCCAAAGCTAACTCCCTTGTTTGCTTTTCCTTTCTCAATGTCCTTTCTAATTTCGGATCATAGGGAAGAATTCTGGTGGAGTTAGCTCTGTTCATACACCAGTACCTAAAATATAATATGAAGAATAACTAAATAAATAAAGAAATAAAAAGGCTAAATCAATAGTTTTAGATTTACTTCTAATGTTGATTTTATTAAACCGCAAACACAATCCTCGGAAACGACGCAAAAAACTTGATGCGCTTTTGCCGCAACACCCACAAGTGCATGACCAACTAGTGGTGCTGGTATCGTTCTCCCAAAGGATTGTATGGGTTAAATCTCTCAATTACTAGATCAATCACTTAAACTATTGTCTAGATCACAAATAATTGGTTTTGATGAATGACTAAAGACTTAAACTTAAAATTTAAATTAACTAATTGACAATTTAATGTGAAAAGCAAACACAAGAATAAGATTCAAGTGGAGAAATGTATATCTAGACTTTGACTCATATTTGACTAGACTGCATAGATAATCAACAACTCAATGAATTTCCAAGGTATACATCAAGTGGGTTTCACAAACAAATTAGGTTTAAACCTTTCTTAAGCAATTAAACCCCTAATTCCTAAGTAAAGGATGAGAATCTCTTCTCATAACCAATCAATTAGGAAAAGCATTAAGAATCATGTGAAAAAAAAAACATAAACCCTAGGCATCTATACCTCTATCTCTAGTAAGCATAGTAAACCTAAATGATTTTGAGTGTTCAAAACCTAAACTTTCTATCTCTAGCAAAGATTAGGCAACATTAACCATCAACATGCATTCATTGAAAATGAAAAGTGCAGAAATTATAAATCAAAATCAATACTTAAAGAAACATTCATTGAGATAAAAGTTGATTATTCCATACAAATGTCAAATACTTGTCTAATCTAGGTACACAAGTTGTGTTTAGCTCACATTGACAAGATTACAATACAAAATAAAAGAGAAAGAGAAAAGAGCTAAGATACCCATATGGATTCATAGCATCTATAGTCAAACCCTAAATAACCTTGTTTAATCTTTAGTTGAATCTCGATCTTGAAGTGTAAATCTTACATGAATCTTGCTCCTTGATGATTTTTTCACAAAAACTTAGCACTCATAGGGTTAGAAACCAAGAACTTTGAAAACTATCAAAACGTCCCTTAATTTCTCTATTGTCTACTATTTATATTGCTAGGATTTTGCGTGGTCATGATCATGACATAGGGCATGACTAATGCCCTCCTCGGTTCCCTCTTAGTCCAGTGGCTCTTCTAGCAGTCATAGCCTCTAGTCATGGCCGTAACTACTCTTGATGCTCTATTTTTACTTCTTTTCGCTCTATTTGTGCGCCAAATTCAAAATTTTATGTCACTTAGTTTTGGGCTGAGGTTTAGACCTAAAGAAGCTGAAAACACACTAAAAAAAGCACACCAAATTCAATTAGACTAGTATAATGGCTAAGAAATGAAGTAAAAGCTATGTATATTTGGCCATTATCGGACAACGTATACGATATTCGGCCTTATACACAGTATAGCATACATTAAGCTTCCAATTGTCAAAGCATATGGAACTCTAGCCATGTTTTCCCTTTTCTCTGGTATTTATAGGGACATCTTCGTAGAAAGGTGGATCCGTGCCATACAAGTAACAATCCATTCTTAGAATCTAGCATGTTCTTTAACACCCTTTCCAAGTACTGAATTTGGGGAAGCCCTAACATTCTCTTTGATCTATCTCTATAGATGAAAATATCGATAATGTTAGTGGCTTCTCCTAAGTCTTTCATGGAGAAGTTTGATGATAACAATAGTTTCACACTTGTGAGCATTCCAATGTCATTCTGATCAACATTATGTCATCCATATATAGCACGAGAAATGTAAGTGCGCTCCCACTAACCTTCTTGTACACATATGGTTCATCTTCATTTTTTATGAAATCAAATGATTTGATTGCCTCATCAAAATGACGATTCCAACTCCTCGAACCTTGCTTAAGACCATAAATGGATCTCTTAAACTTGCACACTTTGGAATGATCTTTAGATTTAAAACCTTTAGGTTGTTCCAAGAAAATGTTTTCCTCAATGTTTCCATTTAGGAAAGTAGTTTTGACATCCATTTGCCAAACCTCATAATCCTAGTGTGCTGCTATAGCTAATAAAATCCTAATGGATTTAGGCATGGCTAATGGAGAAAAGGTTTACTTATAGTCAATCCCTTCTCTTTGGTGAAACCCTTTCACTACAAGCCTTCCCTTAAATGTTTCTACACCTCCATCCGTGCCAATATTTTGCTTGAAGACCCATTTTCTCCATATGCATACAATACCATTAGGTGGATCAACAAGCTTTTAGACTTGGTTAGCATACATGGAATCTATTGTTAGGAGTGTATGCCCTAAAGCTTACACTCAGCATGTGAATGTAAATGAAAACCTAACTGACTTTAGTATATATGTTCTTTAAGTGGATACATTCCTAGTATCAAACATATATATGTCCCTTAAGTATTCTGTACGGAATTTTTTCTCAAAGAGTTTGAGAATATGAGTGATAAATTTCCTTTTTAACAAATGCTTTAAAGGTTATTCATGGTCATAGGATTATTAGTAGGGACACCATTAATCCGAAAGACCATCACCTCTGTTGTCATCCATGATAAGTATGAGATACTTATCGGTATAAAGGTAGTGAGTCTCATGCTACAGACACGAGATGTCATGACAACACGTGAGCACTCATGAGATGAGAAAGATGAACAATGACATTAGATGATGGATACATAGGTCATTACCTACTAGTCAATATCGCATCATCTAGATCATGATTATGCATATAATCCTTAGACTTGAGGTGACATGTTATCTAACATATTGGTGGCTATGGTTTGTTACTGTTTACATACCAATGCTAGTCCCGTATTGGTATATGGCATGTGGTGGCTATAATCAGTGGTATGTTGGGATAAGTGTTTAACTAAGAAAGAATTCATTAACTTGGATAACCAAGGAAGGACTCCTATGACTTCTAGTTGTTCTTGATATGAAAATCTCTGGCCAGAGTGGAAAGGTTCACTAGAAAGAGTTT
>CAOJBK010434975.1:0-10691 GCA_948294925.1 Codiaeum variegatum | reverse complement strand
TTTTCTCACTTATCAATCAAATTTACCATTTTAATAGCAAAAATTATGCAAATCATAAACCTGATTTAATTGCTCACCCGAACTGGTTTTTAATGGGTCACCGGTCGGACTGGCCAAGTTGACGAGTTTAAAATGGGTTTTACTTCCAATAGGTTTTATTTATGAACCAGACCGAATTTTAGTCCGGTTCCCGATTTTTCCGGTCAGACTGGTCGGTCCAGTCCAGGTTTCAAAACCATGCTTTAGAGATAGGCTAAGTCACTTTTTAAGTCTTCTATTTGATTTTTGGACTTTTATTTAAATGTTCCCTTTTGTGTATTTCAAAAGGTGAATAAGAATTTAATAAAATGTATTATTTTCATTAAAACTCTAATTTTTGCCTAAGTTGCCCTTTCGGATTTTAAACTTAGCGAGGTGCCTTAATTGTTGCCAGACTGTCTTTTTTCAGTTTTCAGTCTAACAGGTTGTATCCAAAATTTTACTTAAGCCCCTCATTTGGATTTTCAGCATAGCGGATTTTATTCATTTTTTTCTCTTTATTTGTTTATTTTTGCATGCACGTTAAAGAGCCCAAATGAGATTATGTCAAAATATTGATTTTATTAAATGCTTTAAACCATATACATGAGGGTTACCTACGCAACTCCGTACAATGAATTTGACAATTGAGAATAGAATAAAAAATATATTTTTGGAGAATTAGGTCCTCGAAGTTTTTGTTACATAGATGATGATGTAAATGCAATTCTCAAGCAAAATATTGCTTGAGTTGATCTAGATTTATTGGATGTGTGAATTCATTATCGTCGATGTCCATCAAGATGACACCTCCACTAGTTATGATCTTTTTTATGATGAACAGATTTCTCCAGGATGGTCTGAATTTTCCTTTAGGATATAAGGTAGGATGTTTGATTTCTTTGAGAGCCAAATCCCCCTCGTGCAGATTTCGATCTCTGACCCTTTTATTAAAGAGCTTATAAGCTTGAGTTGGTAGTTTTGTGCTTGGTGAAGGGATTCCATTCTCTTTTCATCAATAAGGTTGAGTTGATGATAATAGGTCTATTACTAGTAAGCTTTATTGATTTTTCTCTCTTAGAGAACTCGAACAAATTAAACCTCCAATTCTATAGGCAAGACTATTCTCATCTCATATACCAATGAGTAAGGAGAGGACTTAGTGGCTGACTTGTATGTTATTCTATACCCCATTAAGGTGTTTGGTAAATGCAAATGCCAACCTTTGTGATTGCTAATCATTTTCTAAAGGATATTCTTGATAGCTTTATTGGCAGCTTCAATAACTCCATTTGTTTGTGGTCTATAAGGAAAAGACTTATGGTGTTGAATCTTTTCCTTTTGTAGTAAAGTAGTGATTTCCTTTTGAAAGTGGGAGCCATTGTCTGTAATTTTCTCAAATGGAACACCATACCTTGAGATGATGTTGGTTTTGATGAATTGTGGCATTAATTTAGCATGATGGTTGAAGCTTTTGAAGTTTGGCATAAATTTGGCATTTGTGGCATTTCTAGATGAATTGAGTACAACCTCAATTCATTATGATCCAATAGTAGCCTTGATTTATTATTTTTTGCAATAAGGCCCATCCATTCATATGAGTGCCTTGTTCTCCACTATGGACCCATTTCATGATTTTTGTTGCTTCTTCCTCAAAAACACACCTCAGATGAATGCCATTCCATATTTTCTTATAGAGAGTATCACCTTTAAGGAGGTTGTGTGAGTCCCCCGCCCAAGCACGGCTTGCGCACCTTGAGGTTTTCTTGCTTAAGGAAACCACCCTCCTTGGGCGGATTGTGCATTCATGATTTGGTTGCATGTAGAGTTCTCACATAGGAAGACTCATTTGGTCTGCTTTAGTATAGGGTGTACATGTGTTTATTAGTAGCCACTTAATCTTAAGAAAAATGAGGGGTTTTGCAAAGTGATTAAAAACCATTTAATTAATTCCATAAAATTTATTTTTAAGCCACAAAGGAAAAAACATGGGTTTTGATTAGCGAACTAAAGCCGGATTCGAAGATCGTAAGTTTGGCTTTAAATCTATTTAGAAAATATGATTTTTTCTACTTTTGGCTAAAATAAGTTCTGATTCAGTTTAAAATAGATTTTTGTATATTCACGACAGAGTATTATGATGTATGGATGATTATAGCATTTACAATATGATGCATGACAAGTATTAGAATGAATGATAGTATAAGTACAATAAAAGTAAATAAAGCAATATAGAAAAGGAAAGAAATAGTAAGGGTCTCTCCTTTATCCAAAATGATACTAGGGAGAGCACACATCCCCAAAAGCAAATAAGAGGAAATAACAAAACATAATGAAAATGATAAAATTACATACAAATCAAAATACTACAATGAGACATTGGAAAAGCACACATTCCCCTTAGACAAAGTATGTAACAAGGTAATAAATATAGTAAAAATATCTAACATAAATAGTAAAGCAATAAAAATGTAGTATTGACAATACAACAAGATATACAGTAAAGTAATAAAATGATTTTAAAAGGAAAAGAAAGAGAAAAATAAGTTTTGGAGTTGAAGCCTATTAAAAAAGGCTTGCCAGTGTATCCCTTTAATGGGAATCAAATCCCACATCGCTCTCCCTTCTTGTGAAGGGTTGGGATTTTTTTGGTAAAAGTGGTGTTTTGGGTTTAGAAGAAAACCATTTTAGTTTATAAAAAAAGGTTAATTGATTAGAATATTAATCAGATTAATTTTGATTAAAGAAAATTGTTTTTGATATGAATAACCTAGTCTGGTTCAAAAATGATAAAATGAGACCAAAAGACAGTAGTTCAGAATTTACCTTAGCTTGACATCGATGTGGAACTGGAGGGTTGGACGGTTTATTGACGCTGAAAAAAGTCCCCACAGTGTTTAGGTTTAGTTTTTTAGAATAAAAATATTCAAAGGTTTGGCGTAAAGGTAAAGAGCATAAAAGTTATTGAAATTTAAGCTAAAATATTGAATTTATAGAGAAAAACTGGGTTGGGGGTTAGATTTTTCAAGTGAGCAGAGCCATCTACATATGCTCAAAAGCCTCCACACATGAGTAGAAGCTTTTGGCATACACAAAAGGGCCTATGAATAGCCTTTTGTACACGCGTAAAAGCTTATGCTCAGACTCGGAAGGTTTTACACATGCTCAGTCAGTCAGACTCGGTTCGACCTAATTTTAGTATTTTCGCGATTTTGGGCCCGGATTGAGTCTACAGGTTCGTATTGATGGGCTAGATTTAGTGCTGCTAAAATAAAGCTTTACATTTTCCCCTTAGTAAAATCGATCTTAGTTTTCAAGAATAGGCTTAATAAGTGTGAACCGCCTAGGAATGTAGGGTTTTCACCTTTTGCTTATAAAAGGGGCTTAAGAGCTTTAGGAATTTCATTTGCATTCTTTCTCTCTTTTCTTCACTTTTTCTTTAGGAATTCTATCTTGCTTTAGTTTTTAGATGCTACCGACTGAAGGCTCAAATTACGGAGAAGACGACGATTGGTCGTGGCTTAACGATTACGTTGTACATTTTATGTAATAAATTCATAGTCAAAGACTTACCTTTGATTATGATAATGAAGAGGAAGATGAAAATCCTAAAAGCTGACTTTCTTTCTTTCTTTCTTCTTCTTCTTCTTCCTTCTCCTTTCTTCTTATCTTTCTATTCTAATAAAGGTTCGCGGCTTAAGAACCTTAAATGGGGTAGAATTCAGGTTATTAATGTCATATGTTCACCTTACAAGTGTCCATTGGTGTGTTCTAATCCTATTGGTCAAGGTGTCAGGTTTCGATTGGCTGAGAACAAATATTTCTTGTACTCCTCCATGTTTTACCTTTTAAGTAATAAATCCTAAATTTAATTTTTTATTTCATATAAGTCCTTATATGATTAATAAGGTACCTATCATTCAATTAAAACCCTACATATATGCACTATTTTAAAATTTATTATACGATTACCTACGTGGTCATTTTCTTTGTACCGATAAAATGCATATGTGATTTTTATGAAATACTTTTGAATATATGATATCTAAAATGTATGATAATATGAATATGCTCATGTATAGATGAAAATGCATAAGAGTGTTGAAGTAATTTGGGCCGACTTTTTGGAAATGTTTCGCGCAGATGGTGAGTGGCCCGTTCATTGCTAATGGATATCCTAAAGTCGATGGGAGCACATTATGTCTATAAAATAGACTAGATTGTTAGGGTTTGCCTGATGATCATACTATCTTGCATCTTCATTTATGATGGGCGGAGTGATGTGGACCTCCACGTGATGGCTTCGCTAGTAAACTTGGACCAACTAGGAGAGTTTGACTAGGTTGGAGCGGCTCTAGCTTTGGCTTACAGATAAATGAGCCTGATGTTTCGTACTACTGGAGGCAGGATTCACGGCACTGCTTTTGTTTAGTAGGTTAATGTTTTCTTTCTCTTTTATGTATGTCTAGATTTTATCGAGTTACTGATCTTTTTTATTCATTGTAGTTTGGCTTATTTTCATTTTTTAACTCTTACATAGAAGGTTTATTTTGTAGCTTTGTTTGATGTTCCTTTCGGGAGGATTTGGTCCCAGTTAGAGCTTAAAGGACTTCTAACTTTTACCTCCTTCCAACAATGTTGGGTATTCTTTGCTAGTGCAACTAAGGTATGTCCTGAGTGGCTTTTCTATGAATATGCCTAGTATAGTGCTTGAATGTGAGTACCTATTCTATTTCAAGTGGTGTGGATATAATTGAGGTATGATAGGCTCTTAGAGGGTATTTATGAGGATGCCTTAGGGGTGACAGCCACAGTGAGGCATATTATGCTTGGTGGAGGTGATGAGACTGAGTTTTATTTAGGAGAGAGGGTGCTAATTTAGAGTGGTGGTTCTCATACAGGTCCTATGGATCCACCAGTGACTTTGAGGCCTCCTTTTGATGATGTCTCTAAGGCTTTTTAGCAGGTTTAGAGGCCCCATATAAACTTTCTTTTATTGGGTCATGATTATGGCTCTTATCTTAGTCACTTGATGAGTGGTATTCCTCCACTTTATTAGCCTCCAGGGGCTATGCCCATTGCTTCTTTAGCCACTGGTCTAATGCCTTACCCCAAGAAGACTCTGACATCAGTGATTCTACCTTTTACTAGAGACCATCCTACTATACGAAGGGCACTAAGGACTTCCCATATTCATCCAACTATTATGAGGATACCAAATCCCGTTTACCCCTAGTCTTCTGCTTAGGGAGGCATTCCGGTGTTCAAGTAGGCTATGGTAATGCTTCTAGGGAGATGCCTGCATTAAGTTTCCCTTATTCTGGTGGAAGTACCTTGATGCTAAGCATTGCTCATTAGGTTCGTAGAGAGGTTGCAGTGGGTGACATTATCCCTTATGCCCTGTAAAGGGTGGTTTTTGTTAGCACTGTTTAAGTGAGGAGTACCTTCCAAGTTTTCCTGTTCTTGACCCGACTGTACCACAATTTGTTAGTACTGATTCTTTTTTCTAATGGTTTATATTATATGATGTATTTCTAACTATCTGCTTTGTCTTTTTTAGGTATCTTGGGATCTTCATGCTTACAGTATAAACATGCTGGGTTGGGCGATGTATGACATCTCTACTATGTTTGAGGCTGCACAGCTGAGGGATATTCTAAAGGATTCAGTTTGGAGGTGCACTCGCTGGGCTCCTAATGTCAAGGTTGATGCATAAGATGCAGACTACCATATATCCCACTATGGATCTTTGTTTGAAAAAATTTATATTTTGCAAAAACTTGAACGTTTGTATGAAATTTTGGATTTTCTAAATTTGTGTTGTATGAAAATTTATTTTTCAAGAAAAGGTCTTGAACAAAATTATTTTTTGGATCAAATTTTGAGAATAATTTGAAAGTTTGGTGGAAAAAACTCTGATTTTTGAAAAATGAGAGTGCGAGCCAGAGTCTGGCTTACGAGCAGAAGACCCTACTCATAAATAAAGCCCTTTATGCATGAGAAAAGGTCTCTGCACATGAGCAGTGCCTTCTACACATGCGCAGACTACTCTACTCATGCATAGAGCCCTCTATTCATAAGTAGAGTTCTTTGAACATGAGCGGTCCAGTTCTGTCTCCAGTTCCTACAAATGGAGCCATACTTTAGTCACACGATGTATGGAAGGTGCAAGAACCTTAGCAAGTTTGAGAAAATCAACCTCAGGCAATATGCATGGATGGTCTAGATTTGTTAGATGTATTAATTCATTATCGTTATCCATCAGGAAGACACCTTTACTAATCATAATCTTCTTGATGATAAATGGATTATTCTAGAAAGGTCTAAATTTTCCTCTAGGATCCAATGTTAGTTTCCTAATTTCTTTGTGGACTAAGTCTCCTTCGTGCAAGTTTTTATCTTTAATCCTTTTGTTGAAGTGCCTTGCTAGCTTTAGTTAGCAGTTCTGAGCTTGGTGAAGAGCTTCCATCCTTTTCTCATCAATGAGGTTGAGTTGATTGAAGTAGGCCTATTGCCAATCAGCTTCATTAATATGGCTTTCATGGAGGACTCTGGCAGATTGCACCTCCAATCTTATGAGTAGGACTACAACCATCACATATAGCAGTGAATAGGGTGTTGCCTTGATGGCTGACATATATGTGGTTTTATATCCAATAAGGGCATATAGCAAGTCTAGATGCTAACTTTTGTGATTGTTGATAATTTTTTTAGGGATGTTCTTAAAAGCCATGTTAGCTACCTTAACAGCTTCATTCAATTGAGGTATGTAAGGAGAAGATTTATGGTGTTGGATCTTTTCCTTTTGTAAAAGGGAATCAACCTCTTTCTGGAAGTGGAAGCCTTTATCTGTGATGATTTCAAATGGAACATCATATCTTATGATGATGTTAATTCTGATGAATTTGGCAACCCTTTTTTATTCAAGAACTTGATAAGGTGCAGCTTTTACCCACTTGATGAAGTAGTTGATGGCAACTAGAATGTATTCATGTCTAATAGAGGAATTAGGTGAGACCTTTTCAACAATATCAATGCCCCAAATAACAAAAGGCCAAGGTGTTGAAATTGGATTGAGTGGTGATGGAGGAAGCTTCTGGAGCTTAGCATAAATTTGGAATTAATGGCATTTCTAGACAAATTGTGAGCAGTCTCTATTCATTATAAGCTAGTAATACCCTTGGTTTATGATTTTTTATGATAAGGTCATCCATTCATGTGAGTGCCTTACTCCTCATAAGTTGTATTAGAGTCATCCTTTCAGATTTAAAAGCTCCTTGGGATATTTCCCTTTGGTGTGATAGTTGAAAATGTCATATACTATGGCTTTTATTTAACTTCTTAAAGATTTAATCAATGGACTAAGCAACTCGACTCGCACTTAATGCTTATAGAAATAGGATGGATCATGAATCCATTGCGTATTTCGACCATTGAGCAAGTGTTGTTAAAACACTAATAAATCTTTTTTGTGACTATAGAAGGTAGTGGAAAGATATATTGTCGATGCTCTTCTTTGACTTTCCATTTGACCAATGATTGAGAGGCTATCAAATAGGAGTCCCTAAACACTTTAAGATTTTTTATTCCTATGTGGGTGGCTGCTTCTAACCCACATATGCATGATTCATATTCAACTTCATTATTGGTTACCTCATACTCCAGTTTAATAGCAAGAGTTAAACTTTCGCCATTGGGTGTTAAGAACACCATACTAGCACTATATCCTTTATTGTTAGCTGCACCATCAAAGTATAGTTGCTCGATGCTCTGTTATATGAAGAGGATATCTTCATTAGGATGTTAACCCTCATTTTAGTAACATTAAATTCGGCCCATCAATGCGAACCCATATACTCAAATCGGGCCTAAATTAGGCTCAAAACGGCCTCGAAATCACGAAAACACTAAAACTGGGTCGAACAGAATGAAACCGAACTAAAATGCACTGAGTATGCTCAAAACCCACTGAGCATGTGCAAAAGCTCACTAAGCATTCACAATAGGCACTGAGCATGCACAGTAAGCTCTGAGTGTGCTCAATTTGCTTTGCTCGTGCTAAAAAATTCCAACTTTCCATACCTCATTTCTCTATAAATAGGACCTCCAAGCATTACTTCCAATAACTTTTGAAATTTTTGGACCACCTCAAACTTCTATTAATTTACACTCTAAATTTATTCCTAAACATTGTAGATACTGGCTCCAGCCTAGTTAAACTGTCAAAACCTCCAGTTCTTTGACGCCGTAAGCCAAAGGTATAATCTGAAACAAGCTTATCTTTCTTTTTATTTATTTTAATCATAAAATCTTACTAGAATTCACCATTCAAAAATCCATTTTCTTAAATTAAAAATTTTGAATCAATTAAAGACCTGCACGGTTAATTATTTTTATAATTAAAATTAATTAGCTTCTAAACACCAACCAATTACTTTTATCAAACAACCCCCAACCCTTCACAAGAAGGGAGGACGATATGGGTTTGATTCCCATTCAAAGGGATACGTTGGCAAGCCTTGTCAGGAAGGCTTCAACTCCAAAATTAATTTTCCTTTATCCTTTTTCATCAAAAATCATTCTTTTGCAATTTGTATACATTTTGTTATTTTTTTAGTATATTATTGTTGTTGTATTTGTTTTGCCACTTTATTACTTTTATTTATTATTTTCATCATATTTGTTAAATATTTTATTAAAGGCGAATGTGTGCCCTTCCTATGCCTCATAGTTAGAGGAGGGATCCCCTTTTTTTGATATTTTGATATGTATTTAATTTGTTTTCCTTTCATATTTTTTTATTTCCTTTTACTATACTTTGGGGATTTGTGCTCTTCCTAGTATGTACTGGCTAAAAGAGAGACCCCTATTATTTTATTTTCTTCTCTCTATCACTTTATTTTATCGCATTTTGTATTGTCATTCATATGTACTTGTCATGCATCATATTATATTTATTACGATGGTTCATTCACCACTCTATATTGTCATGTATAGATGAAATCTAATTTTAAACTAAATCTGAAAATTTTTAGCCAAAAAATAGTCACATTTTTTTGAAATATTTAAAGCCAAACTCATGGTCTCTGAATCCGACTTTAGTTCGCTAATCAAAACCCAGATTTCCATTGGCTTAAAAATCATTTTCTGTGGAGTTAATTAACTGGTTTCTTAATCACCATTAAAACCCCTCATTTTTATAAATATTAAGTGGTGAATCACAAAATCACTCTTTTTCTTACACTAGAATTGACCTAATGGGTCTTCCTATATGAGAACTTCACACATAACCAAATAGTGAATGTGTAATCCCCCCAAGGAGGGTGGTTTCCTCGAGCGAGAAATCCTGAGGCGTGCTAAGGCATTTAAGTGGGGGCCTGACAAAGGGAATTCAAGTACTTCTCATTGATCATTTATGGTAGTGGCAACAAATTGTTCGATATTAACACTACCTTTGATTGATTTCCTTTGTATGTACTTATGATCATAGGTTGCTAGAACTGCCTTCCATCGGGCCATCTTATTATCTAGGATGAGCCTTTCCATGAGATACTTCAGTGTTCTTTGATAAGTGAGGACATGAGTAATGTATGCCCCTAGGTAGTGTCTCAGTTTGTGACAAACACAAACCAGTGCTAAGTAAAGTTTCTCAATATAACTGTACTTGAGCTCATCAATCAGCATCCTCTTACCCAAGTAGTAAATGGAATTTTCCTTATGAGTATTGGGATCATTTTATGCCAGCATGGCACCCATAGCTTTGCCGGTGATAGACAAGTAAAGGAGGAGCGATTATCTAGGCCTAGGCAGCTAAAGATAGGAGGATTAAGAAGGTACTCTTTGATTTTCTCAAAGGCTTTTTGGCATTCATCGTTCCATTGCTTGGAAGTGTTCTTTTTAAGAAGGTTGAAGATTAGGCCATAGGTATCGGCCAGTTGATTGATGAATTGATTGATATAGTGAATGTGGCCTAGGAAGCCCCTTATCTCTTTTTTAGTTTTAGGAGGTGGCATTTCAAGAATTGCTTTGGACTTGGCAAGATAAATCTCAAATCCTTTATTGCTCACAATGTGTCCTAAGAAGACTTCATATGAGACTTTAAATATTCAATTTATAGGATTGAGTTTTTGTTTATATAAATAAAATCTAGAAATAACTTCTCTAATGCTTGAAACTATTGTTCAGTGGTTGTTCCTTTGATAATCTTGTCATCGATATACACTTCCATGTCCTTGTGCATCATATCATAAAAGATAGTGATTGCCATTCTGTGATAGATGGCACCGACATTCTTAAGTCTAAAGGGTGTGACCCTATAACAATAAGTACCCCATTCGATGATAAAGGCTATATTTTCCTTGTTAAGGGAATGCACAAGAATTTGGTTGTAACCAGTAGCTAGATCGGTAAAAGAGACCATTTCAGAACTAGATAGTTCATCTACTAGCATGACAATATATGGTAATAAGCATGCTTTGTTCAAATCTTTGTAGTCGATGCACATTCTGACCTTATTGTCTATCTAAGGTATTGGGACTATATTTGCTAGCCAAGACAGATAGTTGATTGGCTTAATAAAATCGTGAAACCACTTCTTTGATCAGTAATGACCATTCAGCTTTCATTTATCTAAGCTTATGTTTGATAGGCTTGCAATTTGGATATGTTGGAAT
>CAOJBK010434880.1:0-11526 GCA_948294925.1 Codiaeum variegatum | reverse complement strand
TAAGAGTTAGAGAGAGAAAGCTTCAAATTCACACCAAAATTTAAGAGGAAGTTTAGATTGAAGAATACTTCTTCAATCTCAAACTTATTTTTAATAACCCTTAGGAAGGGAGGGTCATGAAGCATCAAAGTCCAACGTAATCCTCAAAGTCTCAAGTTCTTAAGTAAGAAGCAAGAATCAAATCATTTGGGTGATTCCAATGAGAAAGGATTCAAACTTCTTGAAAAGAGCTAGAGAACAAGCTTTTGGGAAAAGCTCTGTATGTCTCAAGCTAGAGGCTTCATATTTGGGGAGCTTAACGAAGGAGGGCGAGAGGTATTTCATACGTTGTAATCCTTCTTTGTTTCTATTGTGTTTTGCACAATAATTGGAAAGATCCTTGATATTGAATATGGGTCCATTTTGGGTTTATTTATTTGTTAAAGAGTTTAATGAATATCTAAACCAAATCATGTTAAAAGTGTTTTGGCATGGAAAATGTTTAATTAAAAAAAAATGAAATGCTTTTGCTCATACAGAATGCTATCCAATTCTGGACAGTATTTTCGGCTTCCGCTGCGTGACTCCGTATTCGCCATTCAACCTCCTTCTCCTCTCTCACTCTTTAGTCATCTTCTTCTCAAAGGAGCTATGTATAATCATGGGTCATAACTTGATCTGATTTATTCTTTGCAAAGTTTCTCTCCCGGTGACCTAAAACCCCATAGTAATAACAAGTGTACGAAATTTTTTCATATTTGAACGAAATCTTTGTTTGACCTCTGGCTCTAGATTTGTAAATAAAATCTACAGGCAAGGGCTTTTGGATATACATTTCAACTCTAATCCTCTTAAAGCTTCTCCAACTAAGTTGCCCTTTTCCTGGTAAATCTACCTCAATAAGATTTGATAACATTTGGCATATTCTCCTCACATTCTCCTGATGTAGCTAGTTTGTGGGAATCCATGAATTTGGACTTAGAACACTGTTGTTGAGAAATCAATATCCTTTATAGTACTATAACATTTTTGAAGAATAAGGGGTTGATCGTTCACAGCCTAGGCCCTATTCTCTATTACTCTGTCTACATCCTCTCGAATACAATCCCATTTCCTTCCTAGATGATGGAGACAAGTTTCCTTGGCTTCCATGCATTTTTCACCATGTAACCCACTATTTTTCCCCAATATTTCTTTCTGTGAAGATTTTCCGTATCAGGACCTTTTTTGGGCTAGGTCCTTCCATGTTCAACTCTGTTAGTTCAATCTCTGAAGGTTCATGTTTGGTGTCAAAAGTGATAAGGCTACTATTTTGGTGTAGGCAGGGAGGCGTTTGGGGGATTCACTTGGATATTGGGACTTCATTAATGCTTTTGAGCTTGATGGTAGGTAATGTCTCTCCGCCATAAATGCAGCAACTGTGAGAACTCTACTCAAAATAAATGTTCTGGAGGGCTAAAAGTAACAATAACTGAGAAGGACAAGGAAAGAAAGATGAACAATAAGGATGGTGGGCGGGGTTAAGAGAAAAGACTTGGGAAAACATGGGGTTTTCAACTCGAAAGGCACTACTCTGTCGATGGAGCTTCACAAGAGAAGAAAAAAAAATGGAGTTTGTTCTTTTAAAAGTACAAATTAAGAACCTTTACTTTTTGTTTTGTTTTGTTTTTTTGTTTTGTTTATCACAGCTAAATTGTGAGTTTTAACTCTGAAAATGAGCTAGCATTTATTTTAAGAAATTAAGTAGTATTTATCTGAAGAAATTAAAGTGTTTTTGTCATCCTTATTATTAAAATTTGAAGAGGAAATAACATCATTTTTCATATTCTTATCACTAGCAAATAATATGGCTATATATATGGGTGTACAAAAAAAAATCCAATCCAACTAATCCAACCCAATTCAATCCAATCGATCTAATCTAAAAAAATTGGATTATATATCCAATCCATTAGTTTGGTTTGGATTGAATTGATAGTATTTTGGATATGGATGTATTTTGGATTGGATTGAGTTGAATTGGATTGGATTAGTTTTTAGATTAATAATATTTTAATGAAATTTATTTTAAAAAAATTTATAATAATTATATAAATTAAATTATTTAAAAACTATTATCAAATATTATTTTAAAATAATTTTAATAATTAATTATATTATTGGACTTCGACAACTGATCACCAGATTCCACTAGCTAATCGTCGGATTGCAGCCGCCGGTGATCGGATTTCAGTCACTGACCAACAACTTCATACTCCAAACCTCCTACTAATCTCTCAATTTTAGAGTTTTATCATCCAAATCATTATCAAGAATGTTATGAAAAGACTCTAACTTCAAATTTCAAATTATCTTTATTATTTACTATTAATTAAATTTATATTATCAGATCTATCAATATTATTTGTTTTATTGTTTAAGTTAGATTATAAGAGTATTAATGTGTATTTTTTTTCTTAATTTTTACTTTTTTAGATTTATTGCCTACTTGAAGGTAGGTCACATTTTAATCATTAAAATAATATATAGTAATATTTTTTGTTAAAATTATATTTATAAAATTAATTTTTTTACCATTTAAGAAGAATTATTAAATGCTTCAAAAAAAAATTATTAAAAATTATTTAATAATAACGGTGGCCGGAATCTGGTAACCGACAACCGAAGTCCGGTAGCAGTCTTTGAAGTTCATCTCCAATAAAATAATTTAATATTAATTTAATCTTAAAAAATAATATAATAAACAAATATAATATAATAAAATAATTATAATTATATATATTTTATTGGGATGAAATATTTAATTTAATTAAAGGATATAAACTAAATAATTATTTGTAAAAAAATAATGTATAAACCATCGAACCTATCCAATCCGAACCAAACCAATTATATATAATCGGATTGGATTGGATTATATCTCTGTTGGATAAATTCAATTTTACATAGTAAGTTGGATTGTATTGGATTGGAACCAAGCAAAAACCTATCCAATATAACCCATGAACATCTCTAACTATAAATACTGATGAATTAATTTACAACTCAAGAATTTCTCTTTTTTTTTTTAAAAAAAAAAAATTATTATGATCTACGAACTAAAACACATTTAAGAAATTTCAGTCCGTTGATACAAGGGATTACTTAAATCATAAAATTAGTAAATATTATCATGTTTAGTACATTCAATTATAATTGTTTTACCAAATAAAATTTTAAATAATTAATCTAATAATTTAACTAAACCTATAATTATAACTAATCCTATGGATCACGAATCAAAGTATGAAACGAATTATTGTTTAAAGAAATACCAAAAAAGATAATTGAGGGACAAGGACGTGATAGTTGAATTCTTCTATTGAAAATGATGCATCATAGAAGGATAAGCAGTAAATAAAGAAATGATACTCATTTCAATACTTTATTGTAAATTGTAAGGTATAAAGTATAATATAATATGGATCTTCACATAGTGGGTATGATTAGAGAATATTCATATTCATATCTACTTTACAGAATAAACATAAAATAGCAAAGAGAAGCTCAGTAGCTTTTACGGCTTCCACATTTTATAAAGTCACTCTGGAGGCAATGCTATTCATGATACACAATGCACAAAATGTTTCAATACACACACTAGATATCCTATACAAGTTTATGGAATATGTTCACACTTACTCATATGCTGCAAAAGTGACTTCGCTTTTCTTTGAGCTCTGTTAGTTCCACATCTCGTAATCTCTACCAAATGTTCATACACGCCAAACTGAAGTGCAGCCAAAGTGAAAGATGAATTATTGAGCCCCAACTCAAGAAGAACTGAAGTTGCACATTCCTTGATCTTTGGAGTCCCATTTTTTATGATTTCAACAAGGGTTCTTATGAAAGGATAGCCTTCCAATTTCACTCCTCCCTTCATCATGTGATGAAAGCAGTAATAATATCGAAAGGGCTTCATCGATCATGCCTATGTTCCTATCCTCGAGTAAATGAAGCAATGCTGGTATGATACCAGCCTTGATGGCCCTAAACTTGTTAGTTTGATTCAAAGACAAGTTAAAGAGTGCAGTTGCAGCATCCTTTCTACCCCCGACTGTCCCATTTTGCAAAAGGTTCACCAGCGGCAGGATCCCATTCAGGGCCCCAACAAGTACTTTGTTCTCATCAAGCATTGATAAGCTGAACAAAGCTGCAGCAGAGTTTTCTCTAGCCTCTTCTGTTCCATTCTGCAATACTTCTATGATAGCAGGAATGGCCCCTTCTCTGGCTATTAGCCTTTTGTTTACTTCATCAATTGACAGGTTCAAAAGGGCTGTTACAGTTTGTTCTTGAACCAATGAGTCATGACAATACAAGAGTTGAACCAAGGGAGGGATCGCCCCGGCGTTGGCTATCAATATACGGCTGTCTGGGTTCTCTTTAGAGAGCATACGGATCTTCAAAATGACTTCTCTCTGTATCTCAATTTCAATAGAGGACAGATTTTGGACCAAGAAAGAGATTTCCTCTACGAGTTCAGCAGGAGAGCCATCACCACCAACACAAGCATCCTTCTTGGGCAGTTCAAAATCATTTTTCTCACACCATTGTAATCTAAGGTTCCTGAGTGCAAAATTGGGTGCTAAAGACAAGTGCACCAAAATTTGTCCAGTCTTTGGGCAGGTATGACGATTACAATTCAGCCACTTCTGTATGTTCTCTCTTTCGTAAGTCTGAAAGAGACAGAAAAACATAACATCTCACTTTTCAGATTGTTAAACAAAATTTTAAGATCACATTAGGTAGGCCATAATGTCATATTATATAATGTAATCAACTGCAAATTAAGTATAAATTTATAGCATATATGCAATTCGTTAAATTATATTACTTGCCATTACAGCTCACTAAACCCCTAGTGTTGCTTATAATTTGAAATTTCTAATTCTTCTAACTCCAAAATAAAAATATATCATAATTCGCTTGGTGTAGACTATGAAAGTTCTAGAATCAAGCCTATAGTCAGAGGCTTCCATCTGGTCTACCATTTTTGTGTGATTAAAGCATAAAACATGTGAGTTTTCAGTCTAAAACTAGTTGTTAGGCTTGAAAAGTTATAACCTTTTACCTGTCCTGTTCCAACAATAACAGGATCCACCATTATCTCCATAGAAATTGGACAGAGGAATTCATGAGGAATCAGCGAAGATTGACACCTCTGAAGACTTCTCGAAGAAATAGAACCATTGAACTCAATCATTTCATCAAACCCTGTGATTTGTTTGAGCTTTTCAAGCATATCAGTTATTTGGTGGATGCTGTCAGCATTACGCACATCTCTCCCCATGATTAGTTTTTTTACAGCTTCTGCTTCAGCTTTCAAGTCTGCAATAGTATGTAGTTCTAACTTGTAGGCAAGTCTTTCTAGTATTGCACTATCTACATTTCGGTCATCCTTTTTAGAGAATATAACCATCATATCCATTGCTAGTTCTATATCTGCGTAATGGTCCGTCTCTTGGCTCTTCTAAGTTGCATATGCATTAGCTCAACCTGAAAATGAATCAATAAGAAATATAATCTCCACAAAATTCTAAAATGAGAGTATAACAGAACCTTTGAATTCATTCCTAAGTGGAGATTTTCAAAGAAAAAGTCATAAGGTTAATTCATTCCTAAGTTGATCTGTGCTTGCTTGCTTGCACAATCCCAAATCAGATCCTTTCAACTATGTGTATTAAACACAGAAACTATGCAATCAAATTAACCCACAAACACTATTTAGCTTAATTTAAGAAAAAAATAAAACTAATTGTGACCCATTTTGCAAATCTTTCTCTAATCAGTAGATCTAAGAAAAACTAGTTGTAACCAGAAGAAGAAAGCTTAAACTTACTTGTTCTTTGACTTCCACTGAAATCCCAAACGCATCATAAGGCATTTCATCCAAAGCCTGATTTAGTTTATCATATACAGCTTGAAATCTACTCATCACTGTATCACTTTCCAATGCCTGGTTTTTAATTAAACAAGGGAAAACAAAGCAAACTCACAAAAACACAATACTTGAAATCAAAATGGATACTAACCAGATAAATCTTGCTTCCAGAGCAGCATTTTTTGAGCAACTTGGCAGCAACAAGTGAATTTTTTAAATTAACTAAACAATTGAAATTTTCACTCCAAACCCAATTGTTATCAGTCTTTTTTATCTCCTCCAAAAGAGGAATCAACAGCTTCAATCTCCTAACTAAATTGAAGCATTCTTTTCTCTGTGTCTTCCTATACCCTGCATACGATCCAACGCTCTCAATTACACAGATTTCTAACCACATCATTATTATCTCCACCATTTGATGAAGAACTCGTCAAACCAACTTTTTTTTCTCTCTATCAAAACTTTCGGCTTCTCCATTATTCAGTCTCATTGCCAAGCTCAGAAGAGTGCTTAAGTATATTGTTAATGAAGTAATTAAATTAGTATTATAAAGGAATAATGTTGGATTTATGATGCAATCAAAAATTCCAAAAGCGGTGGAAGACGGAGACAAGAACTGACTGGTCTTCTTCTCATGGGATTCTCTTTGAAAGGAAAAAAAAAAAAATGTAAAGTAACTATACAATGAGGTTAAATTAACAATTTTTTTTTTGTGTACGAACTTGTTAGCTTTTGTCAATTTAATTTCTAAACTTTCAAAATTTTTAATTTGATGTGTAAACATATTAAATATTTTTATTTCAGTGTAATCACTAGTTACCTTTGTATAATATACATGGAATGAATTTAAAAATTAAATAATACAAACTTAAAAAGTAAAATAATAGTTTTTAACCCTAATCTATAAACTTCTCCAAATATTATCCTTCACAATTATCCCCAAATCATATTGTTCTAAAAAAAAATCTAGGGTTCATCTTGTTGGTCAGAAAAATCATTCAATCTATCATCTTTCGCAAGATTAACCTTGATTCTTTAATGTCAGATGTCGACTTTATATAAGAATAAAGTATGTCATTGTATTGGGCATCCTTTTTTATTCGAATTTGAATTTCAATCTCTAATTTTTTTCATTAGAAATTTTTAAATTCTTACATTAAATATATTTTAGAACAAAAAGCACTAAGTTTTCCAGGTTTATGTTGTAATTTATCATTCCCCTCATTATTATTTGTAATTTCATTTGCTTTTTTTTTTTTTTTGAATTTACAGGTATTTAAGCTATACATCTTTTGTGGTGGCATTTTCATTGATGATTTAGGAGGTTCATATAAGATGTATATTAGGGGAAGGGAAATAAAATATGACATTAATCTCAAGTACGTTACATATGATGTTGTGCTTTGATTGTTGAAGAAACTATTAGGTATAAAAAGGAAGTTGGAACAAATACACATCAGGGCTACAGGGTATGGGGTATACTTTGATGAGTCTGGTATTGTTGCACAAAATGTAAGTTATTGTGATTATTTCTATATGTTAGTTTGTTATGATAATTGTTTATGAATGATTGATTGAGGCTATGGTATGTAATTTTGCTGCCTAAAACTACTACACAGAGGGTCTCATATGGTTCTAGCTCTAGCACAAAGAGGACTGGAATGAGCCAAAACCTTCAAGAAGTGGGGGAAACAATACATAACTTAGAATCAGTCAGAGGTTTGCTCAAAGTTTGATTAATTAGGTTTATTTATGTATATTGTGACTTGTATATTGAGTTGTTATTTTGTATAACTGAAAGGGAAATAAAAGGAAGAATATTACTGCCATGGAATCTAAAAAGAGAAAGAGTGAAAATCAGAAAGGAGAAGGCAGCAGTAGAAAGAAGAGGAGGGCTAAAAGAGTTGAACCCACCAACCAAGAAGCACCAGAATCTATGAATTGCCCTCAAGAGCCTGCTGCCAGAGAGTAGTGAAATTTGTTAGCTATGTTTTAGGTTGAGACCTGTTTTTTGTAACATATTCAACAATTAGACCTATATTGGATGTTTTAAGTAATGTATTTGGTCTTTTATATTTTGTTTTTAATTTGACTGAACTAATGTGTATTTTGGAATTAGGGGTTTGTATTTCAATGATGATTTGAGTGATAAATATGAGTTCAAATGGTATGAATGTATGTGTTGTGATGAATGGAGTGATAAATATGAGTTCAAATGGTAAGAATTTGTGTGCATTGATGAATGGAGCATATGTATGTGCATTGATGAATGTGGCACTTGTGTGTGCAGGTTTAAGTCTTTGTGTGCAGCTTCAATGCTATTTGTGTGCAGGTTTAAGGCTTGTGTGCAAATTTAGTTCTGTATGTGTGCAAGTTGAAATTCTCATTCAGGCATTTTTACAAAGACCTAGTGTGCATCTCTAAACAACCCTAAATAATAAAAAAATAGATTGAATTCCAACCATAATAATCATCTTTCATTCAATCAACAAAATGTTACAAGACCAGTAATGTTTATCTTACATTAACCATCAAAACATAAAATCTTTCTATTTTGAAGCTAACAAGTACAAACACAACAACAAACAAACCCACACACGTCTCTCTCTCATTTTTCTCTTGTAAATTTCTTCTTCCATTTATTTAACTCTTCTAAGCGAACCAGGGATGATATGTTTTACTCTGTCATACTATCTACATCCACCACATCTAAGTCCCAAAAGACAAGTTAAAAACCACCTACCAAGATTAATCCTTGTCTAAGATATCTTCATGACACTAGGCCTTCCATAATCACATTTATCTATTCCTCTTGATATCGACATGCTTCTTCTCTTCTACTTCGTCCAAATTGTAGTTGATAGGATGAATAAGAATAGGCCATACGAAATTAAAAAAGAGAAATTAACACAGTACAACAAACGAGAAAGAGAAGGGAAGAAATTCGAAATTAAAAAAAAATGGAAGAAGAAGAAGAATAATTAAGAAATCTAAATGAAAAAGATATAGTTTTATAGATGAGAAATTCAATTGATATATGAAGAACACAAAGAACCATAAAAATTGGGGAAAAATGTCACCATTTTAAATTTTTTACCATTTTGATGTGTCCACCTCTCCTGACCATGGTCCCACTTTATCTTCTTTCGTGGACCAATCAAAATATGACACATCATTAAAAGAAACCACATCATCACTCTTAAAAAACTTACCAGTTGATTACACTAAAATAAAAGAATTTAATAAGTTCACACATCAAATTGAAAATTTTGAAAGTATAAACACCAAAATGATTAAAACTAACAAGTTCACACACTAAAAATGTTAATTTATCATGAATGAGATAATGATAATGATTCTATGATTTTCAATAACAAACTACAAACAGTGTTTTGAAGTCGACAGTAGTTGACAAGACATTTTATTTAGAGTATATCTCTTTATCTGGTATATATATGCATTTTACCACTAAATTAAGTTTTTATATATTAAAATATGGTCTTTTTGCTCACCTTAAACAAAATTAGGTTAATTTACTATTTAAACTCTGATATTGTAATGTTAAAAATATTTAGATATTTCTATTTTAAAAATACAATTAAGAATTTTTACATTTTTATTTAACATCTGAGTTTTTCTTTTAATTTTTTATTTCATTTAAATGTTTAAATTATATTTTATTATAAAATAATATATATAATATCCAAAATATTTTCTCTTTCTTTTATGGGCAAAAACATTAATCTAAAGATAATGAGAATAAATTATAAATTAATTAGTAAAAATTTTAAGTTCAATATAAATTATATTAAATTAGCCATTTTAAAATTATATAAGAATTTGATAAGATAACTAATGAAATTTGAAATAATTGGATAATTAATAAAATTTTACTATATATATATATATATATATATATATAGTTTAAAGGATAGAAATGAGAGTTCAAAAATTTGACACCATCCTAAGTGACCTCATAAAAGTCATTAGGAGCTAATGGGACAAAATCGACCTAAAGGACGTCTTCAGGCTAGATCGGACTCACTGTTAACTGGGTATATTGGACCTATGAGCTTAAGTCAGTCTAACCTTAATACCTTGGAATATTAAAAAATCTAGGCATTATCCCTAAAATATCGCAAAGAATCATATCAAATAGGAAGTAGAATCTTATCCTGATTCTAGAAATTTTATCCTCCTAAACAGGTGTAGAGTCCTAAATAGGAAGCTATTATGAGAGGGATAAAGTTCAATTTTACCCCTAACTTTTGATACGTGTATCATGTTAACCACTTGTGTTTTTAACGGAACAAATATGCCCTTAATGTTAAAAAAAGAGCAAGTATGCATTTAACATTATGAAATATATAGCAAATAAATTTCTATGTTCTTGTTGCCATAACGGTTTCTGTTACGATTTTAATTGTACCATTTTTATAACGTTAGGGGCATATTTGCTCCAAAAATATTAAGGTCAATCTAGTATTTATGCCAAACGTCAAGGGAAAAATTGAATCTTATTCCTTATGGAGACCCCTAAAAAACCCCAATTATAGAGATAAAGGGGATCAAACCCATACTATTCTAAGTCTATTATTCTGTGACTTTTGAGACCAAAGTCATCATTTGGTGTGGTGAACATGGATACACCTTTTGATTCCAGTTTACACCCAAAATATGAATTCCCCAAACCAAGAGAATACAAACTTGAATCTAGGCCTCAACCTCTTCCCACAAGAGGAAAGGGCTAACAACCAACAAAATGTGGCAAGAAATACACAAGGGGCAATGGTGCCACCAGGTGGACCATCAGTTAAACAATTTCAAGCCAGAATAATAGCCTTCAATATCGCACGCCCCTGGGATGGCACAACAACCCCCTCATTTTGGAACCTAGCCTTAGATGTATCGGCCATATTATTTGGGAAAACCTTTTATGCAGAACTTATACTCTGCATACCTAGATATGTTAAAGCAGATGATAAAATTAAGGTAGTCACTCAGTTAAAATTAAGGGATGCCAGCACAGGCAACTCCACAATCTATGGGTGAAAACTATGCTGCGAGGACAGAAAATGTTTAGAGGGAAAGAGCTACTAATAGTCAAGGTGAAGCCAGAACAGAAGAATTCACTCAGAGGTGGACAAATCACCCTGGTCGGAAGGGGTTAGACAAAATTCGGATCTACCTGATTTTAAATTCGATGTCCGACAGGCATTAAAGGACCTCATATTATCCAAATGGATAACAAGCTTCAAGATTCCTAGTGAGTCACCACTGTCAAAAGAAATACTAAAAATCCCATATCCTCTAGGGTCTAAAATGTTAATATTTAAAGGATATGATGGAACTACCTATTCAAGAAGTCACATCAGCAAGTTCAAGACAATCATCAACACACAGATCGATAATGATGCAATATTATGCAGAATGTTCCCTTTCATTTGGTGAGATAGTTCATGATTGGTACCACTCTTTACCCCCGAGGTCAATAAAGAACTTTAGGAAATTTGTAGAATTGTTCCAAGCTAGGTATATATCAACAATATTAAAAAAAAAGTATGCTACTAATCTAACCTATATAAGGTAGAAGAAAGATGAAACTCTTAGAGAATACATTGAATTGT
>CAOJBK010434644.1:0-10261 GCA_948294925.1 Codiaeum variegatum | reverse complement strand
TAATAGGGATCATTATAAAGTCATTAAGATGTGAATATGGGTATTGATGTGGTATATGTTCTCCACAAGGTCAGAATGAGAGTTTCCTAATTGGATTGAGCTAAGTTGCACGAAACAAACGGTCAAGGGAGGTTAGACGGGTGTCTGGCGTAAACCCTCTGACGATCAAGTCAATATCTCAGATGCGGGAAGTAAAGAAAGCTCTTGAAATATGTTGTGAAGTTTTACAGTGTATGTGGTGCTTCAAGGAGTATTTATAGGAATGGGTCCCTGTAGCAGGGACACGTGTCCACATTTGGTAGGCTACAAAGGACCTTTGATGGGACAGTGACATGATTGGAGGGTTGGTGAGTGATTTAGACAGATATCCCTGTCAAGCGTTCGGACTCTGAAGGTTGTTGGGCAAGGGTCGGGGGAGTAACCGGCATTGGTAGGGCTCTGGTTAGCCCCGAACCATAATAACACGAACCCAAATTAGTAGTCCTCCCAAAGTGTTAGCACTCAAAGGTAGCAAGGCTCAAAGAGTGCTTGAAAAGGGTCTACCGAATTCGGTGGAGAATGTCTTGATTTGAGCGGGCCACTTTGAATTTCAAAATTCAAATAGAAAGGTGCCTTAGGGATCGTGCCGCCTGTTAATCGATCAGACATGACTCTTCACTACCTGACGTGTTGCTTCATCTGACTTGGATGGGATCGTTACATACCCCCAGATATGGCACCTTTATTACTGCCAATTTCCTCTTGCCACGTGGCGGAGCAGTGGGGCATATTTATGATTACTAATAAGGAGTTGGGCAGTTATGGACTGCCAAATATCACATCGTTTCGAAATTTATTGCACCCATAGGAGTCTATAAAAAATTTTCTCTCTTTCCATTTTTGTCTTTCTACCCCTTTACTCTCTTATGCTTAGTGTTTCTGTGCTCTGTTTTCTTTTTTGTGTTTTCTTCTTGCTTTCTTCGACTTTCTTCTTACTCTCTGTTTTTCTATCTAAACAAGTTCATAGCTCCTCCATAGAAGCAGAAGAAATATTTTCTTGACATTGAGAAGGCTCCAAAGCAAAGTAAGGCTAAAGACATTGCTTCGTATATAGATGAAACTGTGAGGCCTTTCATGGTAGACATTACTCCCATGCACTTCAACTTTGGTGCCTTTAGAGAGAATATAGATATTATGGCTGGGTATGTTCTTATTGGTTCTCCCACTTTAAATTCTAGGATATTTTCCACCAACACCGCTGTAGAATTGGCTAAAGAGGACTAGGATTATGTGTGGTATTACGACCATATGATTAGAGGCCTACTATTCCCTCTCTCTCTCCTTTCTTCTGTGAGTGCTTTAATTTTTTCCAAGTAAACCCCATGATGATGACGCCCAACCCCATCAAAGACCCACACTGTTTTGAGGTAGTCTACCATGCTTTGGGGATTATGAACCCTAGTGCCAAGATCTTCCATGCTTTCTTCAATATATTTGTGTCTACTGAGCCCTACATCTAGTACTTCCAAAAGAAGCCATTGTGAACTCTCTTTGGAGTAAAAGAGAACAAAATGGATCATTAGAAGAATAAGTTCTTCCCTATGAAGGTGTTGAAACCTATCAAAGAAGGTCAGACAAGTTTTGGGTTTTCGGGCATCTATAGGGGGAAACCCATAGTTAAGAAATTTTAGAAGAATCTAAGCCTCTTTGATGCTCAAGGGGTTAGAATCCTCACCTTTTGTCGTTGTTTATTCGATAGGAGACTCGTCATGGGCTCTTCTTTCCCTCGTCATACTGATGGGAGTTATATGATACCTCGCAATGTGCAGAGATCTTCAGGTAGGTTTCAGTGACTATTTATTTCCTTTATCCCTTGTCCTTCATATTGACTGCTTTTATTTGTTTGCAGAACCTTTGGTGTATAAGAAGGTGAAGGTTATTCTAAAAGATCTTGTCAAATTAATGGTCAAGACTTTTCCCAAAGCAAACCTCCCTATTCCCTCTGTGGATAACAAAGCTTTCCTGCCTATCTGGTGTTTTCGGACCGAACTTTTAAGGATGCATGCCCAAGACGAGTACCAAGCTTTTATGGCTTCAAGGAACTAAAACGTGGATGGGTTCTTCATTCGAATGTGATCCTACTGCCCTTGCCTTTCTAGTGGCTAATGATGAGGACGAGGAAGTTGTTGGGCCTGCTTTGGGCAAAGCTAAAGATATACCGATGAAGGACCTGCATAAGAAGGAGGTCCCTGAAGTGCCTCTAACTAGGAAGAGGGGGCAAACTAGTGTTGTCGATCCTTCTGAAGTGGCTTTTACTCTCATTGTAAATCTAGGACTGGTGGCTAAGGATAGGAGATCCAAGAGGCTCCGTAAAGGGCTTATGGAAATGGAGGCTCCTAAAATTCAGGTGGAGGGGATTCCCTTCTAGGGAGGGAGGCCAAGGAAGCACCACTTGAATGTCTCAAGTAACATGGTGGACAAGCTCATGAAGGATCATGCCATGTTCACTCGAGTGCATGTGCAGGTAATGGATTTCTTGGATGGGTTTACTGTTAACCAATGCTCCTTTCACAAATTGACTAGTCAGTATTACCACCATATTCATGTAGTTAGGGACATGACCTTGCTATCCGATCAGTATAGGAACTTCCCGAAGCTCCAGCCTTCTGAAGTTGTTTGGAACCTAGCCCAGTGGAGCACCCTTATCCCTGAGGACATCTCTAAGCCTGTGGAGGCTGCGAAAGTCTTGGCTGCCATTTTGATGCAAGCTCCCATGTTTTCGCCACCTTTTGCCAGGCCTTTAGCTTCCCGAGTTACACTGAGTGGGGATCCAGAGTCGGTTCGTGATTATTCATTCTGAGGTATGAACCTAAAGATCTCTATTTTGAGTCTCCACCTTCCCCTTTCCCTTCATCCTTTCCTCTGTTTGAGGTGATTCAGAAGTTGGCTAAGGAGTGGCACAAGAGGGGGTCAGCCTTCACTATCCCTCCTCTCTAAGTTATTCGACCTAAACCGCCCAAGGGGAGGGGAAGGGTTCGTGTTAAGAACTTTGCTACGAGGCCTAGGAGTCATTTGTCTTCTTTAAAAAGTGTCCTTCTAGGTAAGGGTAGTGTTCTTTTGATCTATCATTTGTTTCAGTTTTGTTGGTGTAATTTTGATTATATAGTTTTATTTGCAGAAGATGAAGTTGTCAGGATCGGGAAGGAGAGGGGGCGAGCCATGGAAGGAGCTAAAACAAACACCAAATCAACTTTTGTCACTCCTAAATTGTTGAACTTAAGGGAGGTGATGGATACCCAAGGGGTTCAGGGGGCCATGGAATCTCTTGTAAGGCTCTCCCAAGTTTCACAGGTTACTCCACAACCTACAGACATAGGCTCTGAGGCGGATCTCTCCCTGGCTCTTGTCGTTTCTCAGGTCATTCTTGGAATTAGGGGTCCACTCGTCGAGGTTGGCACTAGCAAGAGGGTGGGACCTTTGACTTCTTCGTTTGTGGCCCTTGAGGACGAAAGGGTTATTGAAAGTGAGAGACCTGCTAAAGTTCCCGATACAGACATGAGGGTGCATATAGATGTTTGTGGGGAGAGCCTCCCAATTTCTTCTGCCTATGGGGGGATCTGTCTACTGGGTTGCTTTGGGATCTCCCTGCTCAATTGACTGGGGATGGTTCTTCGGGTCCTCAGGGTTTTTTCATATCTCGGGATCAGATTCCTCATACTTTAAAGGTATATATATGCCTTTTTCATTCCCTAGGAGGTCGCTGCTCACGTCAATGGGCTTCTGAGGGGTCTGAGAGATAGCCAAACAATGAATGAGCTATTAGAGAAGCAGGTGGAGGACCTCTAAAAGAGTGTTGGGGAGAAGAACGAGGCCATGTTTGTGGAGAAGAAGGCCTTAACTGAGAAGGAGAGTTTGTTTAAGGCTTGTGCTACTGAATTGGAGTCTTTTTAGAAGAAGTGTCGGGATTTGGAGTCTGCTAATGAGTTCTTGAGGCAGAAAACAGAGATCCTGGAGGTCGAGATGCTGAGTTAAGGGCCAATTAAAGAAGATAGCTAGTGAGGCCAAGAATTCCAGTAAGGTGGCCGCTATTTTTTCTAAGAAATTGTATGCTCTAATGGATAAGCTGCCCCAAATCCTCAGGGATGAGGTGCAGAAGTTCGTTGAATCCCATTTTTTTTAAGTGGTGGCATAGTGATAAGGTGGTCTAGAGTAGCATGGAGTGGTACAACCAAGCTTATACATTTGTCTTTGAGAGGTTTCCAGAGGCAAAGACCCACTTTACCCCTTTGGTTTCATAAGGATTTGTACCAGACATCTAACTGTCTGAATATCTCAATGGCATGGGCTTTCCTGACCTGTCTTTCCTGGACTAAGTGTCATCCACTTATGATAAGTTGAGAGATCCTTCTCAAGGGCCTTCATCCAGTCACTCCAGCATGGATCTTGAAGACCAAATGCCAAATAGCATAATCATTCACGCCCCAAATTAGGAAGTTAGCTCCTCATATCCTCACCATCTTAGGGCTTTATGTTTTTCTTTAGCTTGTATACACATGTATTTATTTAAGCTTATATTTTGTACTCAAGTTTCTTATAATTTACATAAGTTACCTTTTAATCATCTCTTTATATATATATATATATATACACGCATTTTTTCATTCATTTCAGTGTTTTTTGTCTCATCTTGTAATTTTCACCTTTTATTTTCTGCCTATTGATTGATGGTCTTATCTTCTTTAGAAGTGCTTGGCTTTTTCTATTCTTGAGAGTTCATTAGTCAAGTTAGATTTAGGTTTCACACATCGTTTGCATCCTCCTTATATGGCTTTTAGTCTTTTAGGTTGAGCTTGGTTTTTTAGCAAGAGGAGGTATTAGCACCAACTCCTGGAATATCTTCCTCCGTCGAGCTGGGCTTGATATTTCAGATCGTCGAGATCTTAGTGCCCCCCCTTTAAGGGTCTTTTATTAGTCAAGCTAGGCTTGGTGCCTCCTTTCGTCAAGGCCTTATCAGTCAGGCTGGGCTTAGTGCCTTGACTCGTTGAGGTCTTAGTGCCCCCCTTGGAGGGTCTTTTTTCAGTCAGGCTGGGCTTAGTGCCTTGACTCGTTGAGGTCTTAGTGCCCCCCTTGGAGGGTCTTTTGCTAGCCAAGATGGGCTTGACTATGCTTTCTCAAGCATTGATGGAGAGGAGAGTGCCCTTTTATTTCTAATCAATTTTAGTACAATTTTAGATATTGTACATTCCATGTGTGGAGCACTTCCCTGCCTTCCAAGGTTCACTGCTTGTATGTTGCCTGGCCAATGACTCATTCCACAATGAAGGGGCCTTCCCAATTTGGTGCTAGCTTACAGGTTCCTTCTCTTTTTCATATTGCTTCCAGACTTCTCATCACCAGGTCTCCTGCTTGGGACATCCTGCTTTGCACTTTCCAATTGAAATTATTGGTCACCCTATTTTTGTAGGCTATTATTTTCATTGAGACTTGCTCTCTTAGCTCATTCAATATGTCTAAGTTGATCCTTATGCTTATTTCATTTTCTTCATCATTGCAGTAGTAAACTCTTTCGCTCAGCTTCCCAATATCCACTAGGAGGACTGCTTCGGTCCCGAAGGTGAGGGCGAAGGGCGTCTCGCCCATTGATTCCCTAGGAGTTGTTCTATAGGCCTATCGTACATGATACAGTTCTTCTACCCAATCCCTTCTGCATCCTTCTAATTTTTGCTTCAATCTTTGGACAATGGTTCGATTGGTGAACTCGATTTTCCCATTTGATTGAGGGTGTGAAATCGAGGAGAAATGTTACTTTATGTTGAGGCCTTCATAGAAATCTCTCATTTTGGCATTGTCGAACTACTTGACATTGTCCCTGACAATTTGGTAGGGCACCTCAAACCTACAAATAATTTTTCTCCATATAAGCTTCACTACATTCTCAATTGTGATCATTGCTAAGGCTTCGGCTTTTACCCATTTGGTGAAGTACTCTACTGCTATCAGGAGGAATTTTCTCTGCCCTATGGTTACTGTAAATGGCCCAACTATGTCCATCCCTTATTTGGCTAAGGGCCATGGACTGTAGATGAGTATTTTTTTTGGCTTCTGGTACCTTGTTCAGGTTAGCAAACCTCTAACATGCTTGAAATTTCCTAATTAGCTTTATTGCATCCTCCTTCATAATAGGCCAGTAGTACCCTTGTCTGATGGCCTTGGTTATTAGGATTTTTCCTCCCACATATATTCCATAAGCACCCTTATACATATCCTTCAACACATATTTGGCTTCGGTGAGGGTCAAACATATGAGCCATGGTAGGGAGAAGGCTCTTTTGTAGTGAATCCCATTGTGCATGGAAAAGTGTGAGCTCCTTCAATTGATCTTCTTGGCTAGCTTTGGATCTGCTGATAGCTCACCTTCCTTTAAATACTCTCTTAATAGGTCCATCCAATAGGGCTATAATTTTATAGCCATGACAGGATCAGGCTCCTATGTACTAGGCTACGTGAGGACCCCCATGAATACTCTATTCAGGATGTCTGCTGGGTGGGCTGCTGCAAGCTTGCTCAGGTTATCTACTCAGATATTTTCTCCCTTAGGGGTTTTTTGAAATTCCACCTCTATGCCCCTTTCTTTCATCTTGTTCAGCTGCAGATCTGTCTTCTCTAGGTATTTGACCATGTCTGGATGTCTTGCTCTATATAGTCCTTCCACATGTCCCAATACTAGCTGTGAGTCACTGCAGATGTGCAATACTTCTACATGTAGATGTTCAGCTACTAGGAGGCCTTAGAGAAAGGCTTCATACTCGCTTGTGTTATTTGTTGTGACGAAGTCTAGCTTCAGGGCGAACTCTATCAATACTATGTCTTCATTTTTCAGCACCATTTTGACTCTACTTGTCCCTTTTTTGCTAGCTCCATCTATGTACAGTTCCCATTTGGCCTTTGGGATTCGACCTTCGAGCTCTCCTTCTGCTTCTTTCTCTAGTAGCACATCATGTGGAAACAAACATTCTGAAATGAAGTCCCCAAAGGCTTGGGCTTTAATAGCTTCCTGAGGCCTATATTCTAAGCCATATCCTCCTTGCTTGACTGCCTAGCATAATAACCTTCCTGAGAGCTCGGGCTTGTGTAGGAGTTTTTGTAGGGGCTTGTCGGTGACTACTACTCCCTGGTGTGCTTCTAGGTAGACTTTAAACTTTCTATAAAAGAGCACTAGGGCATACACCAACTTCTCTAAGGGACTGTAATTCAATTCTACTCCATGTAGGACGTTGTTGAAATAGTATACTGACTTTTGGAGGCCTCCCTCTTCTCTCACCAACACTAAACTAATCCCAAAAGGCGAAGCTGAGAGGTATACTAGTGAAGCGGCCTCCTCAAAACCTATTCTAATGCTAAAAAAAGCTTTCAAATCATCCATTACTTATTGGTAGTAGTCCGTCCATTCAAAATAAGCATTTTTTATTAGTTTCTTGAAGAAGGGGAGATACTTTTTCCCCGATTTAAACATAAATCTATTTAAGGCCACTAATTAGCCTGTCAACTTCTAAACTTCCTTCACGCTTCGTGGGGGGTTCATCTCTATTATGGCTCAGAACTTATCCGGGTTAAGCTCAATCCCACTTTCACTGATCTGATAACCCAGGAATTTGCCTCCATTGATGAAGAAAGCATACTTCTCTGGGTTTAACTTCATTTCATAGGCATTCATTACTCCAAATGCTTCTTTTAAGTCTTCAATGTGTGGCTGGAAGCTCATGCTTTTTACCACCATGTCATCTCCAGAGCCTCAAGGTTTCTTCCTAACTGTTCTTTGAACGACTTGTTGATTAGTCTCTGATAAGTAGCACTAATATTTTTAAGTCCAAAGGGCATAGACACATAACAATAGGTTCCATTTTTTTATGGTGAATGAGGTTTTCTCCTCATCCTCCTCATCCATTCGGATCTGGTGATAACCTTGCTTGCATCCAGCAAGGAGAGATACTTATACCCGGCCATTGAATCCACTAACTTATGTATCATAGGCAGTGGGTACGAGTTATTGGGACATGCTTTGTTTAGGTTAGTAAAATCCACACACATTCGGTAGCTACTGTTAGCTTTCTTGACTAAGACCACATTAGCCAGCCAATCCGGGAATAACACCTCTCTGATAAAGCCTGCTCTGGTCAGCTTCTCTGCTTCCTCATCAATAACAGCCTGCCTTTCAGCCTTGAAGCATCACTTCTTCTATTTGACAGATTTGTATCTTAGGTCAATATGGAGTCTATGTGTGATTACCTCTAGGCTTATTCCTGGCATATCAGAGGAGACCCACACAAAAGTTTGAGAACTGCCCATAAAAAATTCTTTCCCTAAATTCTTCTCCTCAGAGCTTAGAGTGGGGTTGATCTGAAGGGTTTGGGTTTCACTAGCCACCTTAAATGCATTAAGCTCTTGTACCGACTTCCCTTTGGTTTCTGCCTGAGCCTTCTAAGGGGCGGTCTCCACTATGTTTACTTCTTCCAATTCCAATGACACCACCTTCCTCTTCCTCGCTATTTGCATAGTTTCCTTTAGAACTACATCACCATAGATATGAAAGTTTGTTTCATCAGGGAGGGGTATAGTCAGTCAACATCTTCGGATGCCTACTGGGGCATCTAGGTCCTACAGTAATGACCTTCCCATCAACATGTTGTAGGACATGGGAAATTTGGTGACTACAAAGATTGCCATGACTGCTATAACTTTCGAGGCTTTCCCCATTGTCACTGGTAATTCAATAGTGCCCACTACTGGTATGATCATTTTGTCTAGAGTTCGGATCAGAATCTATAGGGGTCGTATCTTCGACTCCTCTATGCCCATTTAAATGACAACTTCCTAGGATAAAAGATTCACCGAGCTACCCGTATCCACAAAGATTCTTAGAACTCTAAAGTTCGCCACTACAACCATAATCACCACTGCTTCAGCTTTTCTGGTGGGTCCATTGGTCGAACCTCCTTCTAGCTACCTCAAGCCACTGTAAAAGATGAACTTTGATGGTTCGTGAGTTCGAGTAGCCTCTTTCTCCTTCCTCTTGCTAAGGGGAATTTCTTCTGGTCCTCCAGTGAAATAATGTATATCCCCTACCGCTCATTTTCTATGGGCATAACCTGTGTTGGGTTCGCTAACTTGTCTTGATAAGCTTTCCTGATGTAATTCTTTAGGTGCCTCTGCTGGGTTAACCTCTCAATTTCTTCTAAGAGTGATTGACACTTGTCTGTAGTGTGTCCCTGGGTGTTTGCACCACTAGGATCTGTCTCTCTTATCTAGATCCTTCCTTATAGGCCTTGGCCTCTTCCAAATTTCCTTACATTAAAAATCTCTC
Organism: Codiaeum variegatum; assembly: GCA_948294925.1. Lineage (NCBI taxonomy): Eukaryota > Viridiplantae > Streptophyta > Magnoliopsida > Malpighiales > Euphorbiaceae > Codiaeum > Codiaeum variegatum. The sequence goes on along the minus strand of CAOJBK010434644.1, from coordinate 921 downwards.
CCTCTGAGGTAGCTCAGTCTATCTAGGCTGGGGGTTCTGCTTGCTCGTTGATCCTTCTATCCACGAGGTAAGACCTTCCTTCCTTCCCTTTTTTTGGGACGTCCCTCCTTCTTCTAGTCTCTTCTTCATGTAAAACATGCTTTCTTTGAACACATCATCATGCTTAATATATTTATTCGCATGGACATGGCCTCATTCAATGTCTTAGGACAATTTTGGATTAACGCTTTAAAGTAGTCTTGGTGAGTTATTCATTTTTGCAAAGCTTCGACGATTCAAGGCTCGTCTATATCTATAACTTTCAAACTTTCTCTATTGAACATGGCTATAAAATCCCTCAATGATTCGTCCGAACCCTGCTCCACCTACTTCAGGGCTCGTGTGGGTGTGGGGATCAGGATTCTAGCAGAGAATATCTTCATGAACAACTTCATTAGACCCCAAAATAAATCTATGCTCCCCTCTGGTAAGTTGTCATACAACTTCACAGCAGCCCCTTCTAAAGTGCTTCGAAAAGCTTGTCACAATGCCTCCTCCTTAGTGGTTTGTAATTCCATCAGGTGCTTATACTCTAGGACATGGGCCTTTTGGTCTTGGATACTATCGTACATTGTAATTTGTGATTGCTTGAACTTTTTAGGAATTTGAAATTCATTGATTCTCCTGGTGAATAGGGATTTTAGAATGAGAGTGAAATCCCTCCTATGATCGGACTGTTAGCAGTGTATGCCCTAGAGCTTACACTCAATATGTGAATGTAAACAAAAACCTTACTGGCTTTTGTATATATGTTCTTTAAGAGGATACATGCCTAGTATCGAACGTATATATGTCCCTTAAGTATTCTGTAGGGAATCTATTCTCAAAAAGTTTGAGAATATGAATGACAGATTGCCCTTTTAACAAATGTTTTAAAGTTTG
>CAOJBK010434364.1:0-20542 GCA_948294925.1 Codiaeum variegatum | reverse complement strand
TTCATCCCATTAAGTTGTTGATCTATTATTTACTTCATATTTCCTAAATTTACTTGTTCTTTGAATTAGACTCCTGTCTGATGCTGTTATGTATCTTATTATATTCCTAGGCACATATCATGAGAGGTTTTAGCTGAATATGGTTGGAACTTCTTTACTGGCTCGGATTTATGTGATGATGCTTTTCACACAAAATGTGTTTTTTTTTAATGTTTGTTTTTATTGTTTTGGATGTAGGTTAAACTCCTTAATCCATGTCGTGAAGGGAAAAAGCTGCTTGTTCTTGATATTGATTATACCCTATTTGATCATCGGTCGACAGCGGAGAACCCACTTGAACTCATGCGGCCTTGTAAGTAATTTGGTAGTGGCTGTTATTTAAATAGTTAATATTATTTGGGAACTATTGGTTCAAATTGCATTATCTTCTTGTGCAGATCTTCATGAGTTTCTCACAGCTGCTTATGCAGAGTATGATATTATGATATGGTCTGCAACCAGGTTAGTTTGCCTTTTACCTTGGATTTGTCTTAGATTTTCTTTGTCCTCCCCCATCCAACTTTGTCCAGCAGTCAACGTCTCTTCAGCTCATACGAAGATGAATTTAATTCCTTAGCTTGAATAGACTTGCTTTGAGCATTTAAGCTCTCTGACTTTTGTCATACCAGGGTTTGTTATGAAAGTGTATCATTTTCCTCAATTTGATTTGATGGCATGGCTTGAAAATAAGGCTCCGTTTATTTAGTGGAAATATTTTCTACAAAATTGTTTTTTGATGTTTGGTATGTGTATGAAAATCGGTCAGATAAAAACTCTTCTTACTCGGGGAAAACTAGATCATTTTAAGGAAAACTGAAAGCTGTTTTTTAGAATAAATGGTACTAACATGGAATCCTTACTTTAAATACAAATATCCTAATAAGCCTAAACAAGCCAGTTTTCGATATGAATTTTAAAACTCTGTTGTTTGCTTCAAAGTGTTAAGACTGTTTTCAAATATGAGATGTAAAATCCTTGACTTGGATGTATATGAAGCAAATTAATGATATGAATTATAAACTTGCATATGGATATGAAAAATATTCATTTAGTATCTTCTGTCTGCAGCATGAAATGGGTTGAATTGAAGATGGAGCAACTGGGAGTGCTTAAGAACCCGAACTATAAAATCACCGCTCTTCTAGACCATTTAGCAATGATTACAGTTCAATCAGATTCTCGGGGTCCCTTTGACTGCAAACCACTTGGATTGATTTGGGCTCTTTTCCCAAAGGTAAAAATTTTAAGATGAATTCTCCTTTTTTTTCTTTAAATAAAACATAAAAGATTAATTTTTGTCTTCTTATGGTGTTGTGTTTATTGACTAGTTGAAGGAAAAAATCATATAAGAACATATTTAACTCAATTATACGTAGTTTATCAATCTAAGAAGCCTTCTATGAAATGAAGAACTTATCCATTTCATATGATCAAAAGATAATGCATAAACTGGAGAAAATTGAAGAGCTGCATTTGTTTTGTCACACACTACTTTTTGACAGATTCTTTATTTTTTTTGGTTATGTTTCAGTTTTACAGTTCAAAAAACACTATAATGTTTGATGATTTGCGAAGAAATTTTGTGATGAACCCACAAAATGGCTTGACAATCAAGCCTTTCAGAAAGGCTCATGCAAATAGAGATACAGATCAGGAGCTTGTAAAGCTGACCCAGTACTTGCTTTCTATTGCGGAGCTTAAGGATTTAAGCAACCTGGACCATTCAAAGTGGGAGTTATTTTCTGAGGACAACGTAAAAAGGCGTAGGCACGCTTAATTCACACTAACAAGCTTAGAACCCTTGCTTGCTGCTTATATTCACTTCTTCAGGTACTAATATTCATTCTATTAAAGTTATTCATTTACTGTTTTATGTCTAATTTTTCTTTTTAAAAGACAAAGTACACGGAAATCTATTGATCTGAACATTGTTATTATTTCAGGTACTTGAGGGATTGTTACTAATACAACCTATAAGGCATCTTTTCAGAGTTCATTGTGTCGGCGCGTCTAGAACACAAGTCTCTAGTAAAGGAAGCTGTTTAAAATTTCTCATTAGTTTCCATATTCTACATATATGGAGTCTGCATTATATATATTTCTATGGGTGTGGTTGAATTGAGACTTGTGATTTGGCAAAGGCCATGGGGTTGTTTGACTCGTTAGTTCTAGCAGTGAACTAAACTACCTTGTGAAGGGTTCCAGTTGGTCTTGCACATATATTATTTTGATTTCAGTTGGCAGAAAACAAAAGAAAAGAATTGAAAGCCATTTCTGAAAGTAATTCAGTATTCAGTGGGAATTATATTGTGGACTGTGTTATCTTGATTCGTAAAAATGGATGTCCTAGAAAACAAATATTGGTTTTGTTCTAAACTATGGCCTTGTAAAGACTGCTGATTTAGAAAGAAATCCAATAATAATTTTTTTTTTGACGATCATAAGTTATTTAAAATGTGAAGTAGATTTTGAACATACCATCTAAGTTTTTTTTTTTTTGAAATTATACAATCTGATAAGTCTCAACACTAGTCAGGTTCGGCCTCAACTATTTATTTAGGATTCGTTTGAACCCTTCACCATCTTGGTTCTATTCGAATTTCAAGCATTCAACAGAATTTGTCTTATAAATCTTTGGTGATTTGGAGTCACCAGAGACAGATATCTCAAGTCTAATCATGAGATACCCTGCAGTGCACTCGAAGTAGATACGTGTTCTATTAACAGGGTGTTTGCCATATAAATATAATGTACAACATCCCATAATAAAAAAGGTTGACACATAAGGCAAATCCTAAGTTAAAATCCATCTTTGAGAGCTTTTTCGTCTTAGCTAATATTCTGACTTGAGCGTTGGAGGGTTATTGCCGGACACAACGGCCGGTCGCTTCTGACCAGTATTCTCTCTAAGCAGGCAGTTCTAATCCAATTAGCGTGATACAGCGGCACGGAATAGCATCTAAGTTCATTTTTAAAATTGATTAGACATAATCCATCGGTTACTAACTAGGGCATAATCTAGGAAAATGAATATTTTTTTAAAAAATGTGAATGTTTTTTGTCCTTAATATATTTTTTTTGGTAGTATTTTTATTTTTAACTTCGCTCAAGAATTGAAAAAAATTAATGCAATATTTAATTTTTAATTTAATGTGTTTTGACCTATACTTTCAGAGGATGAATTCTTCATTATCATTAAATCACAAATCCAAACCACCATCTCACAGTTTTTAAAGTTGGGTTCAAATTTCATTCAAAGCAAAATACTAACAAAATTAGGACATAATTTTTTAACGTTTATTTTTTGGATTAAAGATAAGAAATTTAAAATCAGAAGCATAAGAAGAAGAAAACATCAAAACACTAATTCAAAATTAAAAATGTTTATACTAAATGACTCAAATGCCACTGAGATTAAACAAATGCAATTCAATTAAATGCATAATAAAAACTTCACAAAAACCAAAAATTTTCAAACTATAGGCGCATTCTAAGCATCCAGATTTGGAAAATTTCCAGATAATATTCTTTTCCAATACTAATACCATTAATTGTGACCCTTACCTTAATTTCTTATTTAAAAAAATACAAAAATAGAGAGAAATAAAAAATAACCAAACAACATTCATTGTACAGCACATTTGTTTCTGTTTCTCACATCTTCCTGCTTCTTTCTGTGTATACTCAATTCTATAAGAAGTGAAAGCAAAAGAATAGTGATTTATTAAACAAAATTTCTTTTTTTTTTTGTTTTTTGAAGATTTTGGTGATAACCCATGTTGTGAAATTGGTCATAAATTAATGGGTATTGTTTTGATTTTCATCTTCTTCTTCTTCATTTTAATCAGTTCAATCTCACCTTCTTGTAAGTACTTTTTTTATTTTTATAATTTTTCTACTCTGTTTTTTTTTTTTAATTTTAATTGGAGATTTTTGTTCTCTTTTTGAATAATATTTGGTGATTTTAATTTGAATTGCAGATGGATTTGATCCATTGGATCCCCATGCCAATATTACCATCAAATGGGATCTTTTGCAATCAGTTTCTGATACTCATGATGTAAGTTTTTTTTGTTTCATCTCATTATTATTATTATTTTTTATTTCTATTATCTCTTTAATTTGTAATTAGCATTTGCAATTTTATTATTTCAAAAGAAATTTGCAATTTTATCACTGAATTCGTTAGCATGATTGCTTGTTTCTAATCATGCTAAAGTTTAATCAGGTAATTAGGATATTGATAAAGGATTTAATCCTAAATGTGATTTTTATCTTTTTATCTTTTTTTTTTTAAAATTATTAAGTGAGTTAATAATTCTCTGATATTGCAGTACAATTTTTTTATGTCATCAGATTATAAAATTCTGAAGGATAAATTTTTGTTTTTTTTAAAATATAATTTTATTTTATTTTTCTCACTGTTGAACTGCAAACACAGTACTGGACGCTACTTTACTGAGATGCATAGAATGTCTGTTTGTCTGTACGTAGCTTAGCTTGACATGTTAGGTCCCACATAATCCTCTTGTTTGAGCTTTGTCCAATCACTGCTCGCCATATCATCATACAGTCGGGACATTATTGTCTTTTGTAGCATGGTATTTTGGTCATTTTGAGTGGACTATTCCATTGATGTTGTGCTCAATGCCTCTATGCAAAATTGCAATAGTAAAGTTTTGAGTTTTAACTCAATTGAGTGAAGATATGTACTATGAGATTCTGAATCGCTCGCGCGCACACACCCATATAGATTTGAATTTGCCAAAATCGAAAAATTATATTTTGATAGAGTTAAGAAGACATACTGTAATTATAAAAGTTGTTTTGTTAAAAGAAATTTCTGGCTCCGTCACTGTATTTACGTTTTGATTTTAGTTAAGACTTAGTGTTTACTAATGAAAATGTACAAGTACAGATAAAAGTGTCACTATTTAACTACCAATTATACCGACACGTGGAGTCGCCAGGGTGGAAACTAAGTTGGGATTGGACAAGCAAAGAAGTGATATGGGGAATGTGGGGAGCAGAGGCAACAGAGCAAGGAAACTGTACAGCATTTAGAGGAAAACAACTTCCTCATTGTTGTGAAAAAACGCCTGTAATTGTTGATCTTATGCCTGGAGCTCCTTATAATATGCAATCACAGAATTGTTGTAAAGGAGGTGTGCTTACTTCCATGAAACAAGATCCTACAAAATATGGTGCTACTTTTCAGATGAATGTTGGTGGTTCTGCTGATTCTGATTTCGTCATACCGGAAAATTTCTCCATTGGAGTTCCTGGTTATACTTGTGGTGATGCTCATCAAGTAAAGCCTAGCAAGTATACTTCTGATGGGGGTCGTCGATGGACTCAAGCACTCAGTTAAGCATATTTTAATTGAATTATTGCATGATGATAGCGGTAATGAAGCATAATATAATGTAATCAAATGCATTTCGAATTTTAATTTGTACTAAAAATATATTTGGTTACTTTATATTATATACCATTAGGGCTGTTTTAATCCGTTTTATTGTTCAATTTGGATTGTTAATTTACGAGACGTGTTTTATTCTGATTTTATATAGGTACATGGAATGTAACTTGCGTCTATTCTCAGTTCATATCATCATTGACACCGAAATGCTGCGTTTCATTTTCTGCATTTTACAATAATACAATTGTTCCATGCCCCAAATGCAGCTGTAGATGCCAAGGCCAACCTGGAACAAATTGTGTAAAGTATAAATTCTTAATTTTTTTTTTAATAAACTCCTCCAACATCATAACAGAAAATTCTCTGCTGTAGCTTTTTTTATTTTGTGAAATGAATATTCTATTGAGCATAAATGAATATAATTTCAGGTTTGGAGATACACCAAATTTGCTGCAACAAAAGCATGATCCAAATGAAGCACAACCAGAAATAGTAAGATGTTCACAGCACATGTGCCCGATTCGAGTGCATTGGCATGTAAAAGAGAGTTATAAAGAGTATTGGAGAGTTAAAATGACAGTGACAAATTTAAACATCATGAAAAATTATTCTCAATGGAATTTAGTTGTGATGCATCCTAATTTGAAAAGCTTGAATACAGTATTCAGCTTCAACTATGAACCACTCAATCAATATGGATATATCAGTAAGTATTTCGACAAACCTTAATCATATTTTTTTTATTATAATGTAATCAAATGCATTTTTAATATAAATTTAGGATATCGCTATTTACAAAGCAACATTTACTAGAGCCAGGGCAAGGAAAAATTTTTTATCGATAAATATAAAATTTTTATTAAGTGATAAAAATATAGTTTTGTTATCTGAACTTTTTAAAATCTGCTAATGTGTTATCTTAACAACTTTTTTTATTCACTTTGATGTATGAACTTTGAAAAAAAATTAACAAATCAATGCTTCTAACCGATTTGTGATGGTCGGACTATTGAGTCATGCGGTAGACTCGACATCTACCCATCTGACTCAGCAGTTTGACCAATACAAAATCGGTCAAAAGCACTAATTTGTTAATTTTTTGTAAAGATCAAACACCAAACTGAACAAAAAAAATTGTTGAAAGACTACATTAGCATATTTTAAAAAGTTCAAACACCAAAATTATAATTAAATCTTATTAATTTATAATTTAAATCTAGCAATTGTTGTTCTGCAATAGCAACAACCTAAATTTATACTAAAAATGCATTTGATGGACTCGATTGTTGAAAGTCACTTTCGTCAACATAGTTGACCCCGATTAATTTTAGGATTAAGGGTAAGTTGAGTTGGGTTGAATTATTCGAGTGTAACTGAACTTATATTTTGTTAAATTGGGTGTGTTTTTTGAACAGATGATACAGGAATGTTTTGGGGGATTCAGTACTACAATGACATGTTATTACAAGAAGGTGAAAGTGGAAATGTACAAACAGAAATATTATTACACAAAGACAAAGATATGTTCACATTTAGAGAAGGATGGGCTTTCCCTAGAAGAATTTCTTTTAATGGTGATGAATGTGTTATGCCTCAACCAGATGACTATCCAAGACTTCCCAATAATGCTAATTCAAAGTTCATTACTACTATTTATGCATCACTTCTCCCATTATTGTTGCTTATTATTTTATTCTAAGAATTTTTACTTAGTGAATAATTTTTTGTTTGAGTTGGGATTAGGGCTTTGTTGAGTTAGAATAATTTTTTGTTTAAAACTTCTTGTGTATGAGTACTGTTAGTTATTTTAAGTTTAATATTCCCTCCGTTTCAAAATAAGTGTCGTTTTAGACTTCTATATACGAATTAATAAAGTCATTATGTTAGTCATAAATTTAAGTTAAAAAGACTAAAATACTTTCTTTTGATTTTGGTGAAAAGAAATAAAAGAAATTAATACAATGATTAATATAGTAATAACGAAGGGGTAAAATTGAAAAATATTACTCCTATCTCACTATCATTGATGACTTTTTATAGCCAAATTTATAAATATTTGATCATAATTTTCTTATAAAATATAATTAAATTTAAAATTTGTGACAAAAATAAAATTGTAAAACTTTTGGTCTATGAATTCGAAAGAAATTAAAATAATTTTATTTGAAAAAAAATAATAATCAAATATACATTTTAAAAACTGTAAAAAATCTATCATGACAATCATAGTAGGACGGAGGAATAATAAATGTGTCACTGAAAATATAAAGTGACAAGCATTTTAAAATAAAATTTTCTAAAAAGACACTTTAGAAATGGAGGGAGTAATATTTTTTTCCTTAGTTATATTTTTAGTAGTAGTAAAAATGAAAGTGTAAATAGTAGTGAAAGCCAACATTTCAATTTGAGAACTAGCATGATTGGTAGGAATTTAATTATAAGAGAAAGTTATAATGATTGTAATAAAACTAAAAAATACAAGAATTTGTGGGTTGAATGCAAAAATTGTTATGGATTAATTATAAGAAATTCTTTAAGTAGAGAATGAATATTTCCTTTTGTTTTATTTTCATTTTCTTTATTTATTTTTAAATGGAGATAAAATTTGTGTTAATTTTTTTTTCTTTTACCATTTGAATATTATTGCACAATAAGCAATGATGATTTGGCCATCAAGGAAGGACAAAAATTCAAAAAACTCAAATTTATTTGGTGTTTTTATTGGTTAATTTCATTTGCCTGTGATTAGATTTAGAAAAAATAATTAATTGGGGCGAAATATAATTAATAAAAAAAATATAATGTCATTAATAAATAAATTATATTTTACAATTATTCTCTACAAGTTTTCATTTTCTGAAAACGGTTCATAACAATTTCATTAGTAACAGTTTCTAACAAATCATTTTCTATAAAAACAAAAAAAGACAATCACTCAAAAATTGATCACCAATTTGATTGCATATATTTGTCTTCACAATTCTCATTGTAAAAAAATATTTTTCAATAGTTGCAGTGGTAAAGTCAAAACTAGTTTCAAAAGTTTGTATAACAAAGGATATGAAAGATATTTTTTTTTGTTTCCACCATTACTCTAGCAAGATCTCCAAGATCATTCAAATTAGCAAATCTTTCATCTTCAAGCACATTGTCAATATAGAGGCAAAGCTGATGCTCAAGAGCCATGTGTTCAACAAAATTAAAGTCATATGGACAGAACTTAGCCAATCTCATCAACTTTGATGAATGAAACTCATGAAATGAATTTATGGGGCTTAAAGATGCCACACAAGTAAGTAATTCGGAGTTTAACTCATCAAAGCGATCATTAAATTCTTGAATTTGCAAATCAAGAACAATATAAAAAGAATCTACTTGATAATAATGCAAATTGGTAGTCTTGGTTCTTTGTCTCAGCTTTCGTCGATTAATAAAATCTCCCTCCATGATAGGCTCAGTGTCTAACAACTTCTAATCTTTGGACTTGGACTGGACTAGATGTAGATACCTGCATAATGAAAAGTGTGAGCTAAGAGGGTCAGGCTTATTGCCGACAAGTTAGTACTGGACTTAGATATTTTTAAGCCCTCTGTGAGCCTTTAGAAAAATAGGTTACTAGAGTGTTTAAGCTTAGGGTGGCATACCTTGAAATGTGTGCCATCATGGAATATTTATAGTGCTTGTAAAATTCTCTTAGGCCACTTCTACCATCATAAAAGTGCCAAGTGGAAGAGTCTGCATTGGGTAAAGTGTGGTCCCCGAGTGAGGGAACGACATTTGCCTAAATTGAGCATTTAACACGTGTATGAGAAAATATTTTGTAGGATCCTAAGGATCCCACTCGAAGAGGTACCTTCAGCATATCTTGAGATGAAGCCTTAGGCCGAAGCATGTTGACGAAGCCTACACCCGAGTGTAGTATGGGCTTGCGCACTCATTCTTTTTGGATTCTTGGCCGTCCTCATGCCCAAGGCCTTTATACTCATTTATTTCATTCCGCATCACTCCATATTGAGCATTTCAATACCATATTTTTCACAAAAGTATAAATTTTTCCCAAAGGAGAATGCTACCCTTCATCTCTAAGCTTTTGCAATTGTCGTTTAGTTATTTTGACTAATTTCATAGCATTCAAAATGTATTGATCTTTCCTTTATAAAGCCATTGACAAAGAATCTATAAGTCCCAAGATAAGCAACATCAATTATAGATAGAGCACAAAATCAAATGATTGGAGATATTTGAGAAGACCGTGTGCTTTATGCCTTTTCACGTTATCTATGCCTTTAGTTTCAACATATTCAAGCACCTCAACAACAGATGGAAACAATTCAACCAAATGCAAAAGTGTTTTGTAATGAGAACCCCAATGTGTATTCTCAGGTCTTTGAAGAGAAAACTCTTGATTTAAACTCGTTCCAGTTCTGATTTCACCATTACTTATAGCTTGCTTCACTTTCTCTTAATGACTTTATCAAATAATATATTTTCTCTTGCAAGAAGCTCCAGCCACACTCAGTAAAAGAGATATCATATCAAAAAAATCCCAAATATCAAAGTGTTTTTTTGCAACTACCACCACGACTAATTGAAGTTGATTAACAAAGCGATGAACATAATATGTTGAACTATTTCCCATCAAAATCAAAGTTCTTAAACCATTGAATTCACCTTGCATATTGCTTGCTCCATCATAACCTTGCCCTCTAACTTTTTTCAAGCTCAATCCATATTCAGCAAATAAAGAATCAATAGCATATTTGAGAGATGAAGAGGATGTGTCTCTCACATGAACAACACCAATAAATCTTTCTTTAACGATTCCACATATATCAACATTTCTCAAAACCACAATCATTTGTTCTTTATCAGAGGCATCACTAGACTCATCAACCAATAAGCCAAACACATCATCACTAAATTTTTTTTATAATAGAAAGAACTATTTCTTGTGCAAAGTAATGAGAAATATCATTTTGAATGCTTGGAGACACCATTTGATTATCTCCTGGAGCATTTCTTAGCACAACCTTATTTACAACCTCATTTTGGTTTGTTGTGTACTTTAGAAATTCTAAAAAAATTCCTCTATTACTAGACCATGTCGTAACAAAAGTTTAGAAACATCAATAGAAGCATTCAAACGAATAAGATACTTATTATTAACAATATCTCTTTGTTTATGAAGAGCAACAACAATGGATTGATTTTGATTCATTAAATCATGACACTTTTTGAGTGCTCTATTATGAAAACTATTAACATCACCCACATGAGAAGCCAGTCTCTCTATTTTATTCCAACTAGAAAAGCCTTCCGTTATAAATGCATCATTTCCAGCCCGATTTTCAACATGGTCTCTAAACAAGTAACAACACAAACAAAATGCTTTGTCCTCCTTCACACTATACTCTAACCAACTAGCATATTGATCAAACCAAGCAAAATTAAAACGCCTCAACATTTTTCCTATCATTTTCTATGGAAAATCATGAATACGAGGCTGACAAGGTCCTCTAATAAAATATTTTCACTTTATTTCATCCCTTTGATTAGAATGCTATTCACAGAATCTTTTCCTTTTTGCAGGATCCCAAGGAAGGTTCTCCAAGTTAACTTCTTTAAGTATTAACCGAATACTACTTTGAGATGAATGAATTTTTATTTGTGCTATTCTCATCTAGGCTATCACTATGAGATGATGAGCATTTTCTTTTAAAAAATCTATAATGAACAAATATTAAATATAAATTTCAATAAGCTATACGGATTAATCAAATTAGTAAAAGAGAAATTAACTCATTAAAATTGTCATATAAATTAACAAAAATATTTCAATTTCTACATTATTTCCCTTCACAACACAATAATAAATTACTCTAATAATTTAGTTATTCTAATAAATTATTTTAATAAGTTTTTATAATAAAGAAATAACATTGTAAATACATATTAATCAATAACAAATAATTTAGAAAATAACAAATAATTTCACCATTTTAGATTTCAATTTTCACAATGTTTAAAAAAATTACAACAAAAAAAATTCAACAATTAACTAAAATAAAAAATAATAATTATAATAATTGTATGTGACTGTGAATAATGGTTGAAGGTGAATTGTGTGAAAATTTTAGGGCTTAAATATCTTATTTTCTATTTTCTCATGTCTTCTTTTTTTTTTTTTTTTGAGTTTAGGAGATACTTGAATAAAAAGAGCTATTAACTGATTTTTCTTGAATTTTCCCATTAAGTTGAGAGACGGGAATAGATATGGGATTAGATGAGAGTAAATGATTGAATGGTAAATGAGAGTATGTATGATTGGGTGAAAAAAAATGAAAAAAAAGTGATTGGTTAATAAAAAAATCTGATGCCTTTTTACTTCTCACGTGAAACAATTGGTAAGGGAAAAAAAAATTAACAAATGATGGGCTTCTGGCAAAAGAAATAAATGGCGAATCATACTCATTTCATTTTATTGGGACAAAAAGACAAGATAAATGTAGACATATAAATTGAATTTTTAACTACATAGGTGGAATTTTTTTGTTTCTATCCTAATTTATTCACAAGAAGTTGATCCCTTTCCTCATCACAACATAAATATGGAAAACACTGTATCAAATAAAATATTTCAAATAAACCATTTTTCAAAAAACATCATAATTTTATTTATATTTATTTTTAAAAAAAAAAATAATACGAAGTTTTTAAAAAAAAAAATATCTTATTTGATTTATTCTGTTGTAGTAGAAAGACGTGAATTTCATTGAACAAATTTTACAATAAATAACATTTCCTTGGAATTAATGCCATTAAAATCCAACGTGCCCTAAACATTCTTCATTACATTCAGACTCCACATAAAAGAAGATAATCTATCTAAATTGATGAGAAGTGGAGCACTCAACTAATTTCCTGCATTAACATGAAGGACCAAAACGTGGAACCTCTTACCACCTCCAGTAACTCCTCTTGCCCGATAACATAATTTTCCAGCAATAACTACCAGGTGCAGATGAAGATTTTAATTTATCAAATTGAAAAGAAAAAAAAAAAAGTGGGGCAAGAAACAAAGAAAAACAAATTGTGCAAAGGGGATGAAGACTGGGGGATCTCCGCTTTACCGCACTCCAAGGAGTAAAATAATGATGGTTAATAATGTGGCAGCTCAACTTAGCAAAATGGTGGCACAACAAATCTTTGGTTAATTTATTTAACTTAAGTGCGGAGTGAACCTGTCACGGGATCACGGCCAGAATTGGCATCCTTGTGTTTCAAGGAGAGATTTGCAAGCTGGGACTCGAGGTCTCTGCTGTTAGTTCGGCGATGGCTGGGAGATGGTTGCTGCTGCTGCTGTTGTGGCTTTTGCTGTTGTTGCTGCTGCTGATACAATGCTCGTAGTCTCCCAACCTCCCTCTCCAAAACTTCATGCTCCACTGAGAACAACCAAAAAACGCTCAGCATTCATGATATAATCATTAAAAAGGGGGGGATAAAAGAGCATGCCAACGAAAACTTGTTCACTGAACAGGAAGGGGTTCATCAGGGCCTAATATACAACAAATCCCAAGACCGGCTGAACTTAGCAACAGGCCTTGGTTCGTCCTAAACATAAAATATTACTCTCAAAAGGAAGAAAAAAGTAGAACATTACCTCAGGACTTAAATTTCAAATGAAATTAAGTTATCAATTTTTGGCAGCTAGTCATATAAATATAATTAAGCACTTGGAATTTTCATCATGCCTATATTTATGGTTATACATATGATAATCGAATCCAAATCCAAAATTTCAAACGACCGTAAATCCAAATGAACCATTATATATTTCATGCAACAATGACAACCAATACATGTATAACATACACATGAAATTGAAAAAGAACCAACAAATTTCATGCATTCAGAGGCAAAATGCAAAAGAATTTCCATTTCATTCTGCATGTGCAACAGAGCTGAGCCTCTCAATAAGCCAAGCAAGGAAATTAAACTGAAGTCAAATTCAGACCTGGTTCACTCTTCCATCACATCTTGCAGGCTAAATAATGCAAGGCTCAACTTCACTCCATATAAGCTAGATACTGTTATTTGACGATAAGGTTCCTTTGATAATTAATTTATGAAGTTTAACGCTGGACCAATCCTCAACTAAATCTATGCCTAACTACACTACTTGAAATATCATCTGGCTTATACAAAAGGCACAGATTGTTAAAATTTCCACAAGCAAAGAGTTATATCAACAGGTATTAAAACTGAAAACCTTCTCTCAAGTGCAACATTCTCAAAAAATCTAGAAGAGTATCAGAAAAAAGAATTTCCAATATCGTTGAACAAGCAAATTTTCTATTATAGGCCAGCTTGATCAATTGGTAAACGTTAGAACAAAGTTGAACTTCTAACAAATCAGTCATCTAGTCATTATGAAACTACTTCTATGTATCTAGTTCTGTACTTCATAGAAATTATTTGAATAAAAAGCCACTAAACTTTTTATTTTGATCAACTAAGCCCCTGAGTTTGCATTTTATACTAGTTGAATCCTCCAATTTTCCTAAAGATCTTCAATATTTTGACAGAAAATATATAAAGATGATGGCAGAGAAAAATGAGTTGTGAATTACAGGTTCCAAAATATGGATATTAGAATATAGATTACCTTTTACTTCTTATGTATGTTAGTTTTACAAAATTAATTGTAGTCTTGAGATTTTGACATGGCATGGTGTGTAGACTGATGTCAACATGTTTATGCACATACTGCGTCAATCTGGAATAGATAAATTGTGTTTCATACGCATGAAAATAAAAATTCATGAGGTCAGGAAAAAATTTTTGAAGGCCTAACTGGTTTAGAAACTTCTCTATGGAATATCCCCCACGGCATGAATCACTAGGCATTTGTGTTTATGGGCACAAAGTGGACATATCCTACCTTTGCCTGTTGCTTCAAAATCTTCTTACTTGCTCTATGAATTTATCATAATTACATTGCATATGTTTTTGGTTTATCGACGATCAACAATGAATTGACAAAAGAAATGAGAAGACTGTATAACACTGACATTGCTATTTGAGTGCCACAGATCAGAGAACACAATTGAGATAACAAGGATTAGGGGGGGAAAAACAATAGCTTTAGAACCTAGATCCAAAGAAAATGAGAACCAAAACTTACAATATTTGATTAGCTGCTCCTGAGTTATACTTTCCAATCGTTGCTTGAGGGCTTTATTCTCCATGGTGAGAATAAGATTTTGCTGGTTAAGAAATTCAACCTCAGCAGAAACTTCAGATCCTTCTGCCTGTGGAGAAGACAAAAATAAAGTTGGACCCATATAAATAGTACATATTATTTGCAATCAAATAAAATTATAAAATTACACAGAGCTTCAGCTTCATTAATACTTGCCTGTAAAGCTTGTACATTCTTTTCCAGCTCAGCTATATACTGGAGTTTCCGAACCCGAGAACGCTGAGCAAATTGCCTACATCAGATAGCATTAATTTTTTAACATCTCCATAAATCATTTATCAACTCATTTTAAAGGAAGGAATCTCCACTTTGCACATCATGCTGTCTTACACAATAAAGCAACTATTTAAATGGATAATGTCATGACGCCACAAATCAAACCATTGCCATGATACTCAAAAAAATTGTGCATAACATAACAAATTAATGGCGCAAGCCAAAAACTTGAGTTAGACATAATAATAAAACTTATCAGTTGAGATGGACGCAGACACTTATTCTCTTGCATGCATTGATTGGTCAGACTTGAAGGACCAACAATTTGTTAGATAGGCAGAACAACTTCAGTTCTATACAAAAAAATTCTCATAAATGTGATCCAATCAATTCATCAAAACAGGCATTTTATCAAGACACAGTATTCGCCATATGCTTATTAAAATAAGGCAGCAATCATAAGAAATTCTACCAGCTAATAGTACACCAAGAAGTCCAAAAGATGTTCCAATCTTCTAATCCAATAGAAGAAGTGGAGTGGCAATCAGTTCCATTAACACATGCTGACTTTATGAAGAAAACACAGTAGCGTTCTACTAATCTGTTTTAGATCACTGTCCATTTCTTCATCTTTACTAGAATTGACGCCTAAGTATAGATCAATTATAATATATAAAATGAACTAATACATCTATTCCGAAAGGAACACGTTTGCAGAAAAATTAATTATAAATTTTTAAAAAAATTATGATGCTTGGCATTTTGCATTGTCTTCTTAAACTTGAAAGTTGAAAAAAATAAAAATTATTTATGAGCTACGGATCCCATTAATAGGTCTTGTCTAAATCACTACTTGCTTTCAAAATTCATTCTGTTTGAAATTATCACTGGAGCAATCCATAGGCGATTCACACCGATAAATCCGTTGCTATTTTTCCCATAGCTCTCATCCATCAAGATCTATTCCACAAAATTTAAGTATCTTTTTACTCTTTCTAATGCATATCACCAACTCATCAAGTTTTCATACAAAGAATCATTGATAAATTATGTTATAAACAATGGAAGAATGCAATTAAGGTTTTTTTTTTTAATATATCTATGTTACAACCACCAGTAAGAAGCACAAAACAGCTAGAATCACCACAGCTCCCAACAACAAACTCTAACCAGCCTGACTAGCTAACTCCTAACTTTCCCATGAGTATTATACCTTTGAACACATCATTTGCTGCTTCTACAGTCATCAAATTTCTGGGCCTAGTTCCAATTATTTTATCTTTTACATCCTGATGTAAACATTTTTTACAAGTGTTGTAATTAGTTCAATTTCTCCCGACCCCAGAAAATTTATGCCTTACCGTATGGGAGTACATGGTCTGCCCCATGCTTTGAATTTCAGAATCACAGCAGGTCAAAACTGACAAGTAACTCAACAAAAATGACAATACACCAAGCACTGTTGGATAATAAATATGAGAAGAAATCAACAGTAGCAGCAGTCATGTGTCTTAATTCAGGCAGTAAAAAATCAAATAGCAAGATAAGCACAGCTTAGAGAAAATTATAAAAAACTAAATCTATAAAGTACATACTGTTTAGCACGTTTTGTATCAGTCTCCGATATGGAAGACTTGGCATGGGAACCATCCTTTTTCTCAGTTGAAATTTTTGAATCATGTGAACCAGATTCAGCTGAATCTTGCTTTTCATTCACTGAAGGTGGAAATCCATCTGCTTCATGTGGAGTGCATGATGAACCTGTACTCTGTGAAACAGTATTCTCTCTAGCAGAAGGAAGCCCACTAAGACGTGTTACAGAATTCAAAGGTGAATCCCAAGCCCTACTTTTCTGTTTTGTCACGTTGAGATCAGCATAGGTAGCGGCTTGCCAAGAATCTTTGGGATAATCAAAGTCTTGAGATCCCCAGGAAGGTACTGACATCATGTTTTTATATCTGTACTCATCTTGTGCTACATAATCTACATTAGAAGCATTTATTACATCTACATATGCAAAGGAGTCACTGGAGGAACGCCTATGACCACCTCTACGAACAGGCGTCTCAGGCTCATTAAGGAGGTCATCAAGCCAAGAAGGTTGCTCCTCTAAGAGTGTCTCAGAGGAGGTTCGGTGGTGATGAGTGTTTCCCTCTCTGGGTCTTTGAACAGCTTTGGATCCAATCACACTACTGGGAACGTAGTCAACATATGATGGGGCAACAGTAGGAAATGGAATTTTTGGAGGAAGTAATGCATGCTTTCCAGAGTACATCAAATTTCTAACACTTGACGACCCCTTGGAATTTGCCATGGCCAAATAAGAACCAATCCCTGCTAAGGAAAATCATTAAAAGAATTGATGATACATGAGAGACCATTGAAAGTTTCTAACAACATTAAGAATAAAAAACCACATTTATTAAAAATGAAAAAAAAAAAACATTATAGAGGCCTCAGTGAAAGGATCTGAAATTAAATAAAAACTAAGCCTCACACAGTTAAGTTCTGTAAAGTAGTTTCCACTACAATAACACACAAACAGACATGAAAAACACCTAAATTTTTATCTATTACCTCAGTCTGTAAAAGGTAGAAAAGTGAGCAATAACACCTCAAATCAATACTTACAGAACAAAACACATGGAGAACCTATTAAGCATACCCACTATAGATTCGGTTATTATTAAATGAATTTCAGCAGTTTGTGTAGTACATACATTGCTCATTGAGCATGGGACTTTACCAATTGAGCACTTACCTTCTGAATAAAATCAGGCATTCCATCAAAGGTCATAAAATCTAGTCATAACCTAGTCAAAAAGTTTGCTATCTTTTGCTTCTGATCGTAAACCATGTGCTGCACACCCAATTTGAGCAAACACTCCATATTAATTTACATTAACAAAATTGTGCAGATACCAAGTCCAAGAAATGAACAAAATATCTCAGCTTGCTTTTCTTACTGGCTCTATAAAAACCTTTTTCTCCCAGTCAAGATGACATAGAAACTCGAAAATGGTTCTCTAATACCAACTCAAAAATTGGATTTTCCATTACTCAACCAAAAAATTGAAAGCAGACAACAAATTCATCTATATAAACTACAAACTCTCAATGATCCAATATATGAATTCATTGTAAACAGAATCCTCTCTTTTTTCATGTGGAAAATCAGTATTTCCAGTCAAGTAGAAGTTGGATGCATGCACATTCTAAAAAATCAAATTAACAACTTCAACAGAAATATCTGCATCATCTTAAAATATAAGGAAAACAGAAAGCATCTAATCAAACAGTAAACAGGAAAAAATAGAAGAAAATGAACAAAGAGTTGCACAAATACTTTCAGGTTCTCACACGCCTTAAGAAACTAATAGAAACACAACCAAAAGAAAAAGGCAAATTCAGTTGAGCACAAGATCATCCATTAGGTCTGAAAAAAAATATAAATAACCAAAAAAGGAATAAAATAAAACAAACTCATAATTCAAAATGCTAAATTCTATTATTTCTCACATTTTCCCAGCAACCAAACCAGAAGGCAAAAAGAATTCAAACTATCACAAATCAGACATAAATAAGGCCATGTACTATGTATTATCCATAAGAAAATAAGAGATTGGGTATAAAAAAATGAAATTAGTGATTTCTTTTAACAAAATATAGCAATGTAGAACATCAAAAAGCAAATCCAGATAAGAATCTGAATTCATTGTAACAAATTTGAAACAAAAATGGAAATAGATTCGTTTAATGGGGAAAAAAGAAAAACATTTTTTTTAGAATAACAGAATAAAATTGTACCTTTTGTAGATTGAAAAATTGAGATCTTGAAATACAATTAGAAAAGGAGAAGAATCGAGTGAAGCACTTTCTTCTTTTTCCTCTCTTTCTTAGGTTTTCTGTTTTTGTTTTCTTCTTCTCTCTCTCTCTCTCTCTCTCTCTGTTTTCTCTCTCTTCTCGTTGAAGATTTGGGGTTGAAAAAGGACTGGATTGAAAAATTAATTCAGAAAGTGTACAAAAATTTTTAATTATATATTTTTGTTCTTGAGATATGAAGCTTCCTGTTCTTTTTTTTTTTTTTACCGTTTCAGCCCCACTGAATTCCACTATTACCACTTATGCCTCTCTGTTTATATTTATTCCAAAATATTACTAGGTTTTTTACTTATTGTTTAAAATTTTTATATTTAAAAAAAAATTGAACATTGAAAATAAAAGTTTGAGTGAATAATTATTTATAAAAAAATATTTAAATAATAATTAGCATATTTTGATTAATGTAAATATGATTAAAATGGAGTATGATTTGTTTGGTAAAATAAATAATAAAAAAAAGTTAATAAGAATGTTTCAATTTGTGAAAGTTGAAAATTAGTTTGGTTTTCAAAATTTTTGTACAAAACCAATGTGTTATTTGATTCAAACATTTTAAAGATATTCTCATTAATTTTTTTATGCTCAAGATATTCTCATTAATTGAAATTGATAATTTAGTCTATGTTCGGTTTTTTTTTTAGGTTTTTTTAATTTTTTTTTATTTTTAAATTTAAAAATAAAAAATATTATTAAAAAAATTTCATGTTTATTTAAAGATAAATAGAAAAAATAATATAAAAATTTTAAAAATAATTTTTTTATTTTTAAATTTTATCATTATTTTTTGAAAAAATAAATATATAGGATTGAGATCTTATTTAGTACACTAATTCCCGCATTCATGTAGTATACGTCTAAACATGGAAGTGTAACTTACATGTATCTATTCTATCATATAGATGTGTACTGCATGAATATGGAAAAGTGCTATGTAAGGGAGGGTCTCAATCCAAACAAAAAATATATTTGAATATAGTGGAGGGTCTAATGGACCGCAAGACTACACAACAGGGATATAACTCATTCTCTTAACACGTACTATATAGACGAAATCATACTTGTTTGAGTACTCTCGCTTCCAAAATCAGTGTTCTTGCCACTTGAATTACAACTCGAGTATACAGTATGAAATACTTATTACTTGCAATTGTATTATGGCCACCTAAATTCATTAATTACATGTCAACTTTACATATAAACAGGGAAATTAAATGAACATTCTAGTAAATGTTACAGTGATAGATTTATTTATTTATTTATTTTGAGGATGCATAAATGCTGTAGTAGTTTAATACTATCAATATCTTTCATTTAACTCATCCTTTTCTATTAAGGATTTCTTTAGGAATTACTTTTACAATTAATTGAATTGAGCTGAATTAACAACTATTGCAATTAGTAAAGGGCTAAGGCTGGCCAGTTTTTGCCGAACCGAACCGAATTATACGTTCAGTTTGGTTTAGTTCAGTGAAAACAGTTTGATTCGGGTATTAGCACTACCAAAAAACAGTCATATAGTGACGGAATTTTCCGTCACTAATCCGTCACTAAACCAAATAGTGACGGATTAGTGATGGAATATTACCGTCACAATAACAGTCGTCGCTAAATTTTTTGTGACGGATTAGTGACGGAAATTTGTGACGGATTTATGATGGAATATTTGTGACGGATTAGTGACGGATTTATGATGGAATATTTGTGATGGATTAGTGACGGAA
>CAOJBK010433252.1:0-10995 GCA_948294925.1 Codiaeum variegatum | reverse complement strand
TGTGTTAACCTAATTACACACTTAATCCCATAAGTTGTGAGTGACGTCTAGCATAACATATCACGACTCCCTAATCAGAAATGGATGTCAATGATCATATTCTTAACACTTCATGGACCTCTCAATCATAACTATCGTGTAATCGAATCCTTTCATTACGGATTCTCGATCTTAGCTAGGGTCATGGAATAGTCAAACCCTATATACCAGATCATATGACCTCTATCCAATGTGAGTTCTCGATAAACCGGTTCCAACTAAAAACTCTTTCTAGTGAACCTTATCCACCCTTGCCAGGGATTTGCATATCAAGAATAACTAAAAGTCATAGGATTCCTTCCTTGGTCCCCCAAGTTAATGAACCTTTTCTTGGTTAAATACTTATCCCAACATATCACTGATTATGGCCACCACATGCTATATACCAATACATGACTAGCATCGGTATATAAGCAGTAACAAACCATAGCCACCAATATGCCAAATAACATGTCACCTTAAGTCTAAGGATTATATGCACAATCATGATCTAGATGATGTGATATTAACTAGTTAGTAATGACCCATTTTATCCATCATCTAACATCACTGTTCAACTTACTCATCCAATGAGTATGCTCACATGTTATCATGACATCACATGTCTATAGCATGAGACTAACTACCTCTATACCAATAGGTATCTCATGTCTATCATGGATGACAACAGATGTGATGGTCTTCTAGATTAATGGCGTCCCTACCAATAATCCTACAACCTTTAAAGTATCTGATAAAGGGCAATCTGTCACTCATATTCTCAAACTCTTTGAGAATAGATTCACTTACAGAATACTTAAGGGACATATATATGTTCGATACAAGGAATAATTTCATTTAAAGAAAATATATACTAAAGTCAGTTAGGTATTTATTTACATTCACATGTTGAGTGTAAGCTATATGGCATACACTGTTAACAGATGTGGCATCCTACATGGAGTGTCATGTCATATGCCACTTTAGCAGTAGGGATGTCACGTTTGTACCGTCATATGACTTGGTACCTCAATCCAACATCGTGACAATTTTACAAAAAAATTGAAAGTTCATGTACTTTTATGCCAAATTTGAAAGTTTGTGATATTTTTGCAAATTTGGTGAAAGTTGGAGATTTTTATTGCGATTAACCCTTTAAAATAAATCCTGAAATTTCAAATTAGAAATTTTATTAAGAAGAAATTCCAAAATCCATCCTCACTTGTTAATCCAACCTCACCATTACTCTTTTACAACTCAAATACTTTATGATTGTATTTAATTGGATTCACTTTGTTCAAATATCTTGTTATAAAGGGCAAAAAGGAGCTATGTCAGAGGAATATCAATACTTAAAATTTCCAAGTCTCGAAAGTAATTTTCCAAGAATGAAGTTAAAGCTTAATAAGATTGAAAGTTGGAAGAAAGGTTTCATTTCAATTTGAGTTGTATATAAGGAGAATCTCCTCATGAAGGTTTAGGTTCTCAAGCACTTTTTTAAAGCTAACTCCTCACAGAAATTGGCTCGAGGAGCATATGTTTGAAGAGGAGTCATTAGGAATTACAACCCTAATAAAGAGTCAAAGGCTTTTAGACCTAGAGTTGATGTTGCCATGCAACTTTTTAAAGAATAAATAGGGTGAGCAACCATGATTAGTATCATTATTTTTGTGTTAAGTATGTTCACAACCATTCTCTTTCATTCTTTCTTCTCTTCCTTTTCTTTTTCCTTATTTTACTTTTTTTTTTTTGCTATGTCTTATTAAGAAAGGTGATCCATGTTGTGAGGCTGTCCTTAAGAATCTTTCTAAAAGTTTAAGGGAGCCCATAATCAATGAAGTGCGATCATCCCTATAAAAGACTTCAAGATTGGATTGCTTTAGCCTTTAGACTAAAGATAAAAAGAAGGTGGTAGCGACGCACTATAAACTAAACAAAAATGATTTTCCTATAATTTGTGTCTATGTTAAGGATGATCTAGTGGCCTCGAGCCTTTATTTGCCCAAAAAAGTTGAAGGACCTATAATTGTTGTATAAACACAACAGCCTTTCAACGAGTGAAATGGAGAGGAGAGTGATTCTTCTTTTTACAAGATTAGAAGATTGAGGAAGGGTCTTAAATAAGCCCTTAATTCTTTGCCTAATTAATTCAGGTTCCAAGTGCTGATAAAGTTTAAGGAAGATATCATCAATTCTCACTTTAAAGATTTTATAAGATCGATGGAGCATCTTCATAGCTTGTATAGGAAGACAATCGACATCATTTAACAAATGAGTACTTCTCATGAGGAGTTTGACATATGTATTTCATCCTTCTATAAGAAGTGTTTAGATCCTACGATGATAGAAGATAAACTGGTCTCACAACTAAGCTTTAGAAAAAGGAAACTATTGATCAAGTTAGGGCTAAGTTAGTAAAGAAGGTCCCATTTATTGGTCCTCCTCCATTGGAAATTTTAAATCCTAATTCTTTATTTGTTTTTCCCCTTCCCCTTCCATAACTTGAAGATTCTGCTCCTCTACCAACAATGTGATCTTCTACTTTGGATCTCGAAGGCCTTTCACCCTCTCCAAGCATAGAGTGACTTTTGAGGAATGGATAGATCTCATGATAGGTAAACTCTGAATTCCTTCACTACCTTCTTGATTTTCTATTTATGGATTGGTGTGCCACAATAATGTGACCTCTTGATGTTGCGGAAAAATTACCAAATACAATTGCATAAACTAAAATTATTGATCAACACACAATAACCTCAAGTTGTAAATTAATCGAAAAGTATCAAGCACATGGAACAAAAATTTAATGTGAAAAAATCTCCAATATGTAGGAAAAAACCACAAGCCAAACTCTGAAATATTCACTATCAAGAAAAGCCAGTACAATCAGTTCTTCCAAGTTATCACCAAACTTGGAACTCAATAATCCAAATTAATCTCCTAGTCAAAATCTCACAATTAACAAATATTGTGAATCACTACTAAATGAATAAGTCTTCAAAATAATCTTGAAGCACCTCCAACTAATCTTATAATTCTAACAAAACTCAAGAAGCAAATTAAAGAAAAATATCACCTGAATATTTTTTTTTAATTTCTGTCGTAGACAACACAACAATCACGTTCTTTTCTTTATGCTTTATGCAACACATTCCAATGACAAATCACTGTAATATATATACTGCAATCTTAGAATTTTCCTTAACCTAAAAGGCTGAGGACAAAACAATCTTATTTAGGAAATAAACAAAGTATGGTCACTAAATTTCCTTTTTCACTTTGGAAATAGAATGGTCACGTGAAGACCATTTCATGTTCCAAAAATAATTTTTTTTCTTTCTTAGTAATGGGATGGACCCATAAGTATTAGCCCAACAATCTCCCCCTCCAGTCCATAGGGAGAATGTTCGCTTCTCAACAATTACTTGGAGCTCAATCCTGTAGTTCGATTGTAGAAATAATGTTTGTCTCAAGTCACTACTTTTGTCAACATAGTCAGCTGTATTTTTATTAGTGTAAATTTTCTTTAACAAAATATTATGATTGTTCACCACATCATAAATCCAATGGTATCTCACATCAGTGTGTTTAGTATAACAATGATAAGTAGCATTCTTGCTTAAATTCAAAGCACTCTGACTGTCACAATTCACCACATAATCATCTTGCTTCAATCTCAACTCAAGGAGAAATCTTTTCAGCCAAAGTAATTCCTTGCTCGCTTACATTGCTGCAATATACTCTGCTTCAGTTGTAAACAAAGCAACAACTTTGGTAGTTTAGACTGCCATGACACAACTCCCTCAGCAAAAGTGAAAACATATCTTGAAGTAGATTTCCTACCATCAAGATCACTTGCCATATCTGCATCTGTATAACCCTCCAATATTGGTTTTGAATCACCAAAACATAAATACATATGTGAGTTACCTCTCAAATATCTAAAAATTTAATTTACAGCTTCCTAATATTCCTTCCCATTATTGGAAAGAAACTTGATGACAACACTAACTGCATTTGCAATATCAGGTTGAGTACAAACCATGGCATACATAAGACTCCCAAGTGCAGAGGAGTAAGGAATATATGCCATTGCTTCCTTTTCTTCCTTGGTAGATGGACAATTCTTCTTGCTAAGTTTGAAGTGGTTAGCCAATAGAGTGCTAACTGGCTTAGCATTCATCATCTTAAACCTGTCTAGAACCCGCTCAACATAGTTTTCTTGAGATAGCCACAATTTCCTGGCTTTCCTGTCAGGAGTAATCTGCATAACCAAAATAAGTTATGCCCGACCTAGATCTTTTATATCAAAAGAAATAAACAAATCCTTTTTCAAATCACTAATCACTTTAGCATCATGCCCAACTATCAACATATCATCTATTTAAAGCAAGAGGATAACAAACTTACCACCAGGTAATAATATGAAGTCGACGTAATGATATGCACTTGTTCTGGTATATCCTTGACTCGCCATGAAAGAGTCAAACTTCTTGTACCACTGCCTAGGCGTGTATTTCAATCCATACAAGCCTTTTTTTTTAACTTGCAAACCATGTGCTCTTTACACTTTACTTTAAAACCCTCTCACTGATCCATGTAGATCTCCTCCTTTAAATCAGCATGGAGAAAATCAGTTTTCACATCTAACTTCTTAAGATCAAGATCCAAGCTAGCTGTAAAACTAAGAATAACTCTAATAGAAGTCATCTTCACAACAGGAGAGAAGATCTCTTCAAAGTCAATTCCCTTCTTCTGATTGAATCCCTTCACCACCAAATGAGCTTTGTACTTCATTGGCTTCTCACATTCCTTCTTTAACTTGAACACCTGTTTATTTTTCAAGGGCCTTTTACCCTCAGGAAGCTCAACTAACTCATATGTGTCATTCTTCTTCAAACAGTTCATCTCTTCATTCATGGCTTTCATCCAACACCATTAGCCATCCCTAACCAAGACATCAAATTCAATTGAAGCTGTGGCAGATGTCACACCTCTGTCAATGTCAAAGTGCAACCCAAATAGGTTTGAAGAACTATTTCACCAATTCCCACTATATCTGCATAACTGGAATTACCCATCTTTAATCTGCCAAATTTTCATGCCTTGTACTTTGAGAAAATATCTCCTCTAGGTGTAGCATGTCATACAGAACCTGAATTAACAATCCACTTAATGCAAGGATTAGTAGCAACATTACACACACCATCATCAAAAGTAAGTCTAACTAATTCCTCATCCTCAAGAGATACAGTAGCAACTGTATTTTCATCCCCAGTCTTCTTTTGGTTCTTCTCATCTTTCTACTCTTTTTTGAAAGCCTTGTGGTTTCTCTTGATATGAACTTCCTTGCCACAGTGATAAAAATTGAACTTTTCTTTTTTCTGGGATTTGCTGCAGCTTTTCTGTATGTTTTCTCTAATTTATCATCAGAAATTTTTTCTGACTTATTAGAACACAATCTAATAGGATCAAATAAATCCTTACAGTATAGGTAATCTTCCATCATTGATTTTCAAATCGAATAACTACTACCTGGCAACTTCACAATCATACATGATGAATTCTCCATCTTAATTCACACAATTAAGTTTCCAAGCTCAATCGACCACAATCTTTGATACTCCATGTTGCGGAAAAATCACCAAGTATAATTGTGTAAACTAAAATTTTCGATCAACACATAATAATCTCAAGCTATAAATTAATTGAAAATTTTCAAGCACGGAACACAAAAAATTAACATGGAAAAACCTCCAATTTGGAGGAAAAAACTACGGGGTCAAACTCTAAAAAATTCACTATCAAGAAAGCTCAATATAATCAGTTCGTCTAAGTTATCATCAAACTTGAAACTCAATAACAATTCAAGAATATCCAAATTAATTTCCTCGTCAAAACCTCACAATTAACAAATATTGTGAATCACGACTAACAGAATAATTCTTCAAAATAATCTTGAAGCACCACCAACTAATCTTGATAATTCTAACAAAACCCAAGCAATTAAAGAAAAATATCACCATAATATTTCTTTAATTTCTATAGTAGCCAACCCGCACATCCCAATATATATATATATACTGCAACCTTAAAATTTTTATTAACCTAAAAGGCTATGGACAAAATAATCTTATTAGGAAATAAATAAAGTATAATCACTAAATTTCCTTTTTCATTTCGAAAATAGAACGGTCACATAAAAACCATTTCATGGGCCAAAAATAATTTTTTTTTCTTTAATAATAGGTTGGATCCACAAGTATTAGCCCAACACTTGAGATGCCTTCTTTAAGATGCCCTCTAAAAGTTAAAAAGAATTGGTGTGAATAAATAACCAAACCCTTAAGGGTGAAATATTTCATTTCTCACACCGTAGATCTTAAGAAAGAGAGCACTCATTCAATCTTTAAGCCCTAGAGAAGAGAGTCCAGAGAGAAAGTGAGTGAAGAAATAGGCTAGAAGGCCTCCCCTAAAATGCCCTCTAAAAAGTTTGCATTGTCATACTCTTTAGTGCAAAAACCACTAACTCTTTTAGTGCTGCTACTGTGTGTAGAACTCATTGACTCTCAATTTCAAATATATGAAAATTTAAGAAACAATGCTATTGAGATTCAAACTCACGCCTTCAAGGGGATAAAAAAGTGCTTGCCCTTTTGTCAAAGCAATCTTTAGTTCATAATCTACCTAGCCAATGTATAAAGATGGAAATCAAATAAACAATGTAAATTGAAAGGTAACATTAACCATAAAGTGCTAAATTCTAGAGTTAAAATTGTCATTCCAAGAAAGTCCTTATGCTAACGTGAGTTGATACATCAATAGCTTGTCCATAAAATGACATTCTGATAATCTTTGCTTGTAATCCTATGGCCGTTTCTATTCTTATCTATCCGATCCTTTAGTCTTTTTGTTGAAACAGAAGTGGTATGGATTTATTAGATTGACTTTATTTTGACTGGAAAAACAATTTCAATCTGATACCGCTCAGCTTTGGCCTAGTTCGGTCCCAACAACGCAATTGAATCCTGACCGAACCCTGTAGCATCTTGTCCTACCCAAACCCCAGGCTCACAACAAGCTTTGTCCCTTATGGCTTTCGGGGTTCGGGCCCCAGCAGACAGGTGTCACTAGTCCCATAGAGAAGTATACTGCAAAGTACCCGGAGCTGACATGTGTCCCTTTCAACAGAGTTTTCACCCTATAAATACAGACCTCAGCTACTCAAATGAGGTAATGAATCCATGCATACTTTCCTCACAACCAAACACCACACAGTGTTCCATTTGAGTTAAAACCTATTTCTGACTGCGTCGGAGGGTTATCCCTGGACACAACATTCGGCCACCCCTGACCATTTGTCTTATCTGTGCAGGCTAGTACAGCTCGATCAGAGCCATTCAAACTAAGCGTTGGCCAAGACCCATACGCATCATTTGGCCCCGTCGATGGGGAACGACTAGCAGTTCCTTTCACACACACCCCCAAAGCCTGTATCACAGCTCAAACTCTCACAATGGAACAAACCCATGATGAAACACGCATGGTAGAGGATAGTCCTCCTCCTACCATTACAAACCCAGCAGCAAATACACCTCCAACCCACCAAAACCCAACTACAGCTTTGGCTAATCTAGCTGCTTCCCTTCAAAGCCTTCAGAGTTTCATAAACCAACCTCAGATCCCAAGCCCTTCCATACCAACTTCACAACTCATATTGCCTCAGGAAATGCCAGATTTGGTAGCTGCCTTGCAAGGCTTGATCATTAACCTTGTTCCCTTAGTTTCACCCCTCTAAGTAACACAAAGGCCTGACCCACCAGCTAGAGTGGATAACAACCCTCCAGCAGGAAACCAGGGAGTGAATGTTAATATCCCAGCTGATGTAGCAATAGTCAGGCCTGCAAAAGAAAGGAATCAGAATAGATCTGTGCCAGAAGTGCCAGATAGGGAATAACGTAGGGATGATGGGAGTGGAAGGCGACAGGGAGGCAGTAGGAGATAGATTTACTGCCAATATGAGAGAGGAGGATAGTCAGAGCAGATCTCATAGGGGTTCAGAATAAAGACATGAGCATGCATAGAAACCCCAGAAGAGAAGAACAAGAGGCCTCGAGCCATCATGGGTCTAGAGTCCCTAAGGGAAGAGGTTCGGAGATATGTAGAGGAGATGGCAGGCCCAAAGCTGGACAGAAGGAGAGATTTCTTTCTACGCCTTAGGTCTCCATTCACCAGACATATAGAAGAGTTTTAGATGCTTGAGAAGTTCAAGCAGCCCATAATTGACAAGTATAATGGCAACCAAGATCCTAAAGCACATGTCCTGGAGTACAAACATGGAATTACAAACCACCAGGGATGAGGCACTTTCCCGAGCCTTCAGAGGCACCTTAGTAGGGGCTGCAGTAAAATGGTACGACAGCTTGCTCAAGGACAGTATAGATTTATTTTGGAATCTGGTGAACTTGTTTGTCAAAAGGTTCTCGGTCAGTATCCCTATACCAACACTGACCCGAGCCATGGAGCAGGTGGAGCAGGGTTCGGATGAATCACTCAGAGACTTCATTGCTCGTTTCAATAGAGAAACACTGAAGGTGATAGACATAGACGAACCTAGAGTAATCGAAGCCTTGCAGAAGTGCACTAGCCATCAGGATTACTTCAAAGCTTTGGTCCGGAGTTCACCTAGGACCTTAAATGAAGCCATGGCTATTGCAGAGGAGTATATTAAACAGGATGATGCTTTCAGGGAGAGCAGGTTTTTCAAGAGAAGAAAGCCAAAAGAGGGAGGCTCGGCCCAAAAGAAAGCCAAGAAGGAAGAGTTGCCAACAAGGGGTGGAGCCCAATAGGTCGAATCCTCACCCAAGGTATACCAAACCGCCTAGGAGGGAGAGGTTCGATCCTTCCAAGCTCACACCATTGAATGCCAAACCCGATGTGGTCTTTGCAGCATTTCAGGGTAAGGATATTTGGAAGAGGCCGATGCCTATTATGAAAGATCCAGCCAAAAGAGACAGATCTCTATGGTGTAAGTTTCACAATACTCATGGGCACACCACTGATAATTGCAGATCCCTCCTAGAAGAGATTGAGAGGCTCATTAAGCAGGGATACCTCGGCAACTATGTCTAGAGAAATGACAGAGCAGAGCCAGCGAACCCAACAGAGCTAGTGCCAATAGAAGATTGAGTGGTTGGAGATATCTTATACCTCACAGGAGGCCCAGAAGAGGTTCCTCTCAGTCGAAGGAAGGAGAAGGAGCTAGAACGAGCCCATGAGCCATCTGAATTTATGTATTTCAACGGTACGAAGCAATCAACATCTTGTTCAACCAGCCGAGCCACTACAAAGGCCGAAGCCATAGTCATCTCTGCAGTAATGGCTAATTTCAGGGTCAGGAGGATCTTTGCTGATACAGGAATCTTAGTGAACCTCCTACAGTGGGAGGCATTTATGTAAATGGGGATTGGCGGCTCAATGATCTAGGTTTTGGAGGTGCCAGTCCGAACCCTTGACAAAGCTATCATCCTAGCAGTGGGTACAATAGAGTTGCCCGTGATAGTGGGTCGAGCCCCAAAGGTAGTAGCAGTGAAGGCTATCTTTATGGTAACGAAGCTGCCCATGCCATATAATGTGTTATTGGAAAGACCATTGCTATGGGACCTAGATGCCTCTGTCAGTGTCAGAAGAGGCAGATTGACAGTCCCCCTCCCTGACAGTTTAGATCTACACGTCTATGGGGATGCAGCCCCCAAGATGACATTCACCATGGAGAAGAAGAGGAAATTTGTTTCTCTAGAGCTAAATGAGGTGAACTTAGTATAAACATTTCCTCATGAAGTCCCAATTGAATCCAATGGCGAATTTGACTAGAGGCTTGAGCCCCGTAAAGTCAATGATGATGGCCGAACCCTACAGATCAACTCTGCACTAGATTCTAAAGAGAAGAAGCAGGGCCAGGCATTCCTGGCTAATAATATGGCAACATTTGCCTGGACCTCTACTGATATGCCAAGGATAAGCCCATAGGTCATTACTCATAAGCTCCATGTAGATCCTGCCTATAGGCCTGTCAAGCAGAAGAAGAGGTGCTTTGGCCCTGAGAGGCAAGCCATAATTGATGAGGAAGTTGAAAAGCTACTTGCAGCTGGCTTCATTAAAGAAGTGCAGTTCCTATAATGGCTAGCCAATGTGTTGTTAGTCAAGATAGCAAGTGGAGGCCACAGAATGTGTGTGGATTTCACCAATCTAAACTAGGCATGCCCCAAGGATTCTTACCCATTGACTATGATTGACAAGCTGGTAGACTCCATAGCCGGATTCAACTATTTTTCTCTATTTGATGCCAAGTAAGGCTATCACCAGATTAGAATGGATGAAGATGATGAGGAGAAGACTTCATTCATCACAGAGAAGGGAATGTATTGCTATGGGTCTATGCCCTTCGGGCCTAAGAATGCTGGAGCCACATACCAAAGGCTCGTCAACCACATGTTCAGAGAGCAGATTTGGAAGAATCTTGAAGCCTATGTGGTTGACATGGTAGTGAAAAGAATGAGCTTCCACCAACATGTGCAAGACCTGAAGGAAGTGCTCGATGTGATGAATGATTATGGAATGAAGCTGAATCCAGAAAAATGCACCTTCTTCATTAATGGAGGCAAGTTCTTAGGCTATCAAGTCAGTGCCAGAGGGATTGAGCCGAACCCTAACAAAGTCTAAGCCATCCTGGAGATGAATACTCCCAGAACAGTCAAGGAAGTTCAGAAGCTAACAGGGAGACTAGTGGTTCTCAACAGGTTCATGTCTAATTATGGGGAGAAGTACCTCCCATTCTTCAAGAAACTCAAAAAGAGTGCCACCTTCGAATGGACACAAGATTGCCGATAGGCCATGGACAATCTGAGGCCTTCCTCACATCAGAACAGGTCCTGAGTAGGCCCATCAAAGGTGAAGAGCTTTTGTTATACCTCTCAG
>CAOJBK010433230.1:0-10539 GCA_948294925.1 Codiaeum variegatum | reverse complement strand
CGCGACTTTACGTAAAAAATTTTCATTCCCGCCATTTATTTTTGACGATTTATTGACGCCAAATTGCGTTAGTAAAATTTTTTTTCAATTTCTGACTCTTTAACGACGCTAAAAATGGCGTCAGTAAATTAATTAATTTTTTTTGGCGTCAGTAGGGGGTCAGTAACATTAATTTTTGCGTCAGTAATTATTGACGTCAAAAATTACGTCAGTAATTACTGACGTCAAAAATTGCGTCAGTAATTTGCATCAGTAAATTAATTAATTAATTCCTTTGCGTCAGTAGGGGGTCAGTAACGTTATTTTTGGCGTCAATTGGCGTCAGTAAATTATTATTTTTATTATTATTTTGCGTCAGTAGGAGGTCAGTAACGTTAATTTTGGCGTCAGTAAAAAAATTTTTTTTTTGTAGTGTATGCTAGATCACATGACTTCTATTCGGTATGAGTTCTCGATAAACTAGTTCCAACTAGAAACTATTTTCAGTGAACCTTATCCACTCTGATCAGAGATTTGTATATCAAGAACAACCAAAAGTCATAGAATTCCTTCCTTGGTTACCCAAGTTAATGAATTCTTTCTTGGTTAAACACTTATCCCAACATACCACTGATTATGGCAACCACATGCCATACACCCATACGTGACTAACATTGGTATGTAAACAGTAACAAATCATAGCCACCAATACGCTAGATAACATGTCACCTCAAGTTTAAGGATTATATGTACAATTATAATCTAGATGATCAGACATTTACTAGTGGATAAAACCCATGTGTCTATCATCTAATGTCACTGTTCAACTTACTAATCTCATGAGTGTCCACATGTTGTCACGACAACACATGTTTGTAGTGTAAGACTCACTGCCTCCATACCAATAAATATCTCATACTTGTCATGGATGACAACAAAGATGACGATCTCTCCGGATTAATGATATTCCTACCAATAATCCTATGACCGTGAACTATCTTTAAAGTCTATAACAAAAAGAATATGTCTCAAAATTCTCAAACTCTTTGGGAATAGATTCTCTTACATAGAACTTAAGGAACATATATACGTAATACACTGAAATGAAACTAATCATTAAACGAAAACATATATATATCAATAACCATTAATGGATTAAGATTACAAATTTATATAAAGTACAGACTCTAGGGTATACAATGCCAACAGTTAAAGCCTATCCTCAACCACAGTTACCCAATCCTGCTTATTAAAATGCTAGACATGGGAATGGGAATGACTTGGCTAGACAATTAAAAAGGATAGGAGTGCAAATAAGAAGACCTCCATGGGAGCCTTTTGGGCAGCCTTATCCTGAGTGGATTGATGCCTTCAACCCATTCCCGAGAGGATATAAGACTCCTAAATTTACATTGTTCTTTGGGGAAGGGAATGTCAGCACAAAGGAGCATTTGACAAGATTCACCATATAGTGTGGAAAAGCCTTATATAGTAGCTTTTTGAAGCTAAGGCTATTTACAAATTCCCTAAATGGCCTCACTTTCGAATAGGATAACCATCTCCAACTAGGAATCATCTGCACATGGGAAGAGATGGTGTGTGCTTTCACCAAAGAATTCCATAGTTCGAAGCCTAACACTACCTTGGCTGATTTGGCAAAAATCACTCAAAATCTAGGAGAGGCAGTAGAGAAATATGTAGCCAGGTTTAGCAAGCTAAAGACCTAGTTCCCAATAGCATTGATGGAGTTAGCGTTCAATGAAATTAATATGGCCATCAGGGAGAAATTCTAAAGGCAAAAGTTATATGACTTATATGACCTCTTGGTCTGAGTAACTAGTTACGAGCGGTTGCTAAAAGAGAAGGAACAAAAGAAACCATTCAGTCTTATTATAAGGATCAAATAACATAATTATCCCCTAACTATGAGCCAGATCAGAAGAAGAAGTTGAAGTTTGCATTGCTGAGCTAAAAGCAGGTAAATCATACTCTTGCTATGCCCTAAAACCTCAACATAAGAAGAAGCCAGTAACAAACAAACTATCCAATGAATATTCATTTGAAATATCCAAGGCTAAGGAAATATTTGACTTGCTTCTGAAGGATGGAAAAATTTAACTGCGTGCAGGGCATGTCATTCCCCCCCCCCCCCCCCCCCGAAGAAAGCCTGAAAGTGTATTGTAAGTGGCACAACATTGACAATATTACACTAACAACTATATGACATTTCATAATATGGTGTAGAGAGATATTGATGAAGGGAAGTTAGTGTTCCCTGGCAAAGACAAGTCCGCAGTCGAGACAACAACCTTCTTAAAAGGACAGAAGGCTAGCATTAAGGTGGGAATGGTTACTGTAACTCCATTGGGAACAGGAAGGATTGGAATTCAAATAGATTAGCCTAGGATGAAACTCGATCTCACCCAGGAAAACCCTCAGGATGCAACCCAAGAGAAAGAGAGCAAGGGTTATGAGGTATTCCTAACTTGTCCAAATTGTAGGGTTGAGTTGGCGGTTGTCTCAAAGAAAAAGGAGATCTCCCCTTCTCTCCAGATCCCAGAAAAGAGAATGGCATTAACCACAAGTGAAGGGAAGCAACTAGTTCATGAAGGCTGGAATGCCCAACGAAGCCAATTCATTAGAGGCTTCAATATCTAGAAAAGCCTAAGGAAAGGAGTTATGCAGAAGTGGTCAAAGCAAAACCTTTCCTAAGTAAATATATAAAGACTAGCCTCGAGGTGAGAACCCCTCAAACATTGAAACCAATGCTAAGAAAAGTCAAAAAGTGGGAACAATATCAGCCCTATTTCTAAGCTTCCAGCTCCAGTAGTGTTTTTTCCTAGACCGGTCATGGTAGGGGAAGCCATTGACAGATCTTAACTCGTACCCAAAAATGGAGATTACAAAGATAGAAGCAGATCAAAAGGATAAAAATTACTACTAGAACTAATCCAAAAAAGAGGGAAGATTTAAGGGAGGGAAAGCCGAAGGCTCAAGAAAGGGAGGATAGGTATTAGGAAGAACAAGAAAGACAGGAGGCCGAATGTCGGGCTGAAATGAAGGTCAAGAATAAGGTGCCAATTGAGAAGGTTGAGAGGAAGTTTTCTATAAGGGATCAATGGATCCTGAGAGAAGCAGATGAAAGGAAACACCTTGATAGTAAGCGTCTGAGAGAGAAATGTGCCAAGTACTGGGCTTCAAAGGGGGAAAAACACAGATCAAGATCATGATCGGGACTAAGATCCTCATGGAGATAAATCACGGGAGGAAAAGGGCCATTCTTTAGGGCAATAATGACAAATCTTAGGGTAATAAGCCATTAGAAGTAGTACAACAGCTCACCATTGTCAATATTAATGGGGTAAGGCATGAAGTCTGGTTGAAAAACCAATGCCCTAAGGATAATAGATTGGCAAGGAATAAT
Organism: Codiaeum variegatum; assembly: GCA_948294925.1. Taxonomy (NCBI): domain Eukaryota; kingdom Viridiplantae; phylum Streptophyta; class Magnoliopsida; order Malpighiales; family Euphorbiaceae; genus Codiaeum; species Codiaeum variegatum. Next base: position 7,136 of record CAOJBK010433230.1, on the reverse strand, counting down.
GAAACTGAAGAACCCAAGCTGATTAAGAGACTGAGCATCAATATGGTAACCATAACACCAATCTAGGAGGTCAAGGTGGATCACAACATGGTTACAATCTTGTTAGATGAATTCCAGGCCAAGCCCCGAATAAGTGGCTATACTGAATGGTGAAGTTTTAGAAGCTGATATCGATGATAAAAGAGAGCAACAACCGGTGTTCATCATTATGGAGGAACCTCAAAGGTGTCTAGCCAATCATATCCGGCCCCTCTACATCAAAGCTGAAGCAAATGGGATCCTTACAAACAGAGTGATGGTGGATAATAGAGTTGGAGTCAATGTTTTTCCCTTGAAAACATTCAAGAAATGGGGACTTACCACCCAAGATCTTGAGAAATCCCAGCTTTCCATGCACAACTTTACCGGGGGTGAGACATTTCCAGAAGGATTTGTGAATATACAACTCAAATTCGGCAGGCAAACCCGATCTACTGGATGCTCAAGTGAATTATAATTTATTGTTAGGAAGTGATTGGATTCACTCAAATTTTTGCATTCCTTTGAGTATGCATCAAATATTTATCCTATTCAGGGATGATTATATGGAGATTGTACATGTAGATCCAAATCCTTTAGGCTAAGAGGTGCATTTTCAGATGCAGTGTACTATGATGCAGGGGCCGAGTGGTTATTATCGATCCCAAAAGGAAAATGGATAGAAAAATTTTATTGGTTGAGTATTTATCCTGGCTAAAAATGGTTCGGGAAATAGACTGAGCCTCATCTTTAAACTAGTCCATGGATAGAATATTCAATGACTAGAGGGAGGAGATAATAAAGCTCCAGAAATTTTTGGAGCAGGTATGCTAGACTGAATGCATATACGAAGATGAGAGTCAAGATCCCACCGTGATTTGGAGCCCGCAAGCAGAAAGCTTCAAGATGAGCCAATTAAGGTCCAAGACCCCTTAAAAGAAATAAACTTAGGAACATAGGTTGATTCACGACCAATTTTTATTATCGCCAAACTATCCCCATATTTAAGCAAAATTGGTAGCTCTTTTGAGGGAATACATGGATTGTTTCGCTTAAGCATCTGATGAAATTTTGGGACTAGCACGAGAATTGGTGGAACATAAATTACCCACCAAGCTAGGTTTTAAGCTATTCAAGCAACCCATGAAGAGAATGTCTCCCGAAGTCGAGGAGTTAATCAAATAAGGTAGGGTTCATCCATCTTGTAGTTTACACAGAATGGCTTTCAAACATAGTTCCAATAATTAAGAAGAATGGAAAGTTGAGAATTTATGTTGATTTCAGAAATTTGAACACAACTACTCCCAAAGATGAGTACCCCATACCCATAGCCGATATGCTAATAGATTTAGCCTCAGGAAATTCAATTTTGATCTTTATGGATGGACATTCGAGCTACAATCAGATTAAAATCATCTAAGGGGATGTAAGTAAGACAAGCTTTAGATGTCTTGGCCAATTGGTATATATGAATGGCTAGTAATGCCTTTCATCTTGAAGAATGCTTAAGCTACATATCAGAGAGCAATGAATGCTATCTTTCACGATTTCTTAGGGAAATTTACAGAAGTATACATAGATGATGTAGTGGTTAGATGCTGGTAGGAAGAACATAATTTGGATGACTTGAGGCGATATTTTAAATGGATGAGGCAGTACCAACTAAAAATGAATCCCTGAAAATGTACTTTTGGGGTGTCTGCAGGCAATTTTTTGGCCATTTTAGTGGAAATTGATAAAAATGAAGCTAAAGCAATTCTAGAAACTCCTCCCCCAAGGAACAAGAAGGAACTTCAGAGATTGATCAGGAAAATCAATTTCTTAAGGAGATTCATTGTGAATACAATTGGGAAACTTCAACCTTGGAGGTCGTTACTTGGACCGAGAAGCATTAGGCAGTGTTTGATGAGATAAAAGCATACCTTACAAAACCACCATTTATGACTCATTATAGACCTAAAGAGCCCTTGATATTATATATATAGTCTTTGAATGACACGATTCAAAGCATGTTGGCCTAGATTAAGGGGGATATGAAAAGGCCATATACAACCTTAGCATTAGCTTAACTGATGTGGAGATAAAGTATACCCCAATCTAAAAGCTTAGGCTGGCCTTGTACTTCTATTACACCAAAATCAAGTATTATATGCTCACAGTAATTGTCATAGAGGTCAACCAAACCGACGTGGTGAAGTACATCCTGTTAAGACCTTACTTGACATATAGGATCAGGAAGTGGCAGTTGGATTATCAAAATTTCACCATCAATATATCCCTCTCTGAGCCATTAAGGGTGAGGCTCTATCCGACTTCTTCGCCTACCATCCCAATAAGGAGATTCATGAAGAAGAAGTGAATTGCATCCCTAAAACATCAGCTTGGGAATTATGGTTCGATGGGTAAAAAACTATAACATCGATAGGAGCTGGAATTTTTCTGACTTCACCAAGGGGTATAACAACAAAACTTGGCTTCATTCTCAGTTTTCCTTACTCAACCAAGCAAAATATGAAGCCTTAATCATAGGGTTAAAAGTGTTGGCCGAACTGGAGGCGCGGTTAGTGGACATTAGAGGTGACTTATTGCCAGTAATCAACCAGACCATTGGGGAATATAAGTGTAAAGAAACAGTCCTTCAGCTCTATTGTAACAAATTAATGCACCTCTTGGAGGCTTTTAAACATGCATCATTGGAGTATTCTATAAGAGCCTCAAATGAATAAGCTAACAAGCTTACCCAGGGGGTATCCGGCTACCTCCAATGGTTTGTAATCCTATTGGAATATAGGCCGATCTTGGTTATGTTCAAAAAGTATCGGCCAACTCCAAGAACAGATAGAGAGGTACCCATGGGTCTTCATGATTGATGTAACTCAGGATTGGAGAAAGCCCATAATTGATTCTTCTCAAAACCCATCTACTGAAGCTGATCGTAAAATAAGTCTCCTAACCAACAATGTTTGGTAAGATGAAAGAATTTTGTGTAAAAACATTACAAGGATCAGCTAATGCTATGCCTCAGCCCAAAAGAAGCAATTTTGGCTATGACTGAGGTGCATGAAGGAGAAGCTGGGGCACACCAAGCTGGGAGGTTAATGAGATAACTTCTACAACAACATGGCTATTGGTGGCCTAAGATGGATAAAGATTGCATGGACTATGCTAAGTGATGTGAAGCAGGTCAGAAGTATGGCCTTATTCAGATATCGCTAGCAGAAGAACTCTATTCCATCATTAAGCCCTAGCCTTTCAAGGGATGGGCTATGGACATCATAGGAAAGATTTATCCCCCATCTTCCTAAAATCACTGCTTTATTCTAGTAGCCACATATTACTTCACCAAGTGGGTGGAGGTAGTTCCTTTGAAGAATGTAACACAAAAGGCTGTGATTGGATTTATTAAAGAGTACATTCTTTTTCGAACTAGCCTGCCCTAAACAATCACCACGGATCAAGGGACCATGTTCACAAGAGAAGTAGTGAGGGAGTTATATAATGAATGTGGGATCAAATTACTCCACTCATCTCCCTATTATGCTCACTAATGGGAAAATAAAGACCACCAACAAAGTAGTCAATGGAATAATCCAGAAGATGGTAGGCAACAATCCTCGAAAATGACACGAAATCTTGGGAGAAACTTTATGGGATATCAAGACGAGTGTTAAAACAGCTACAGGGGTAACCCCTTTTAAGCTCGCTTACGGGTTGGATGCAATGATGCTAACAAAATTAATAATCAAGTCTACCAGAAGAAGGTACCAAGACCGATTAGCGCCATCCTAGTATGAAAAGTCCATACACAATGAATTGGATGATTTACATGAAATGAGAGTGGCTGCCTTAGACTGAATACAAGCCCAAAAGAAAAGGATGGAAAGAGCCTATAACAAGTTGATTCGGTCTAAATCATTCAAGGTTGGGGACCTTGTATGGAAAACCATCCTACTGCTCAGTGAGAAGTAGCTAGAGCTTGGGAAACGGTCAACTATTTGGGAAGGTCCATTTTAAGTAACAAGAATCATAGATAATGGAGCTTACCAACTCTTAAGTGAGGAAGGAAGGAACCAAGGCCGATCAATCAACGAAAGGTACTTGGAGCTATTCAAGCCATCCCTATGGGAATCTATGGATCGTTCCTAGTTTGAGAAGGTCTGCAAGTGATTAAATTAGATGCATAAATTATATAAGTCGATGGTTTGTCATTAGAAGAAAATGGTGTTTTACATGTAAGAAAAATTAACAGGCCAATGGTATAATTAATATGTTCTTGATTTAATCACCTTAAGGAGCAATCAAAATTTGTAAAATCGGCTATTGAGGCTGATTAAAGCATACAAATATAACAAAGAAAATTTTGATTGGTTATTGGGCGTTTTGTTAATATGAATGCATTCACAAATAAGAGTTAACGCATAATTGAAAGAAATACATTCATTCATAAAAGACCATTAAAAATACTAAGGGAATCAACCCTGTGGTCGACAAAATCAATTATAAAGATGCTCGTAGGGGACTTGTTCAAATAGTATAAAACATTACAAAAGAAGTTCCCCTAAGAGGAATATATCTTGATTATTTTGTTAACCTGCTTCTAGAAATCATCCTCCATTGGCTAATGCTTCTTGACCTCATCCACCAAGCTGGCCACTACTTTGGTAGAAGCTCTAATGCTTCCCTTTAGTGCCTCATTCTTCTTTTGCACCTCCTTTGCTTTGGTGGCAGCCTGTGCTTTTTTTATCCCAGAGGAAGACTAGTTTCCCATGGCATTGAGCAAGCTTCTTTTCTAGGTCCTTGATATCCTTTGCCCCGACAATATTTCCTTATCCAAATCTTTGGCTTTGTCTATATAGGTCTTGTCCCTCTTTTGAAGGATCTTCTGTTCGGCTCAATGCTTGTCCAACTCTGCCTATGACTCCTTCAATTAAGCTTCGGTCTTACTGATGTACTTGTAAGGATGAAGGCTCTAGTTAAAAGGTTTGAGAAAGTTGTCTAGAGTCGCCTTGGCCCGAACTTGGAGGTGATATTTAGTGGCATAGTCGATGATGAACTGAAGACTCTCCTTCACTTTGGCTTGAATTGATTCCTTAAGGAGGTCTAGTAAGCCTCGGCTAGCTAAGTAGAACAGAGCCTACTTATGGTCAGCAATCCCTTTAGCAATTTCTTCAGAAGATCATTGAGAGGCAGCACCTATGGGCTGAGCTGTTGGAGATACCTCACCTTCAAAATTAGAGGAAGAAAAATCGTCCTTTAAATCACCAAGGTCATTCTGTTAAGATCAACAGAGGTTAGATGATGCAATCATAATTATATAATATAGAAGGCAGAGATAGTACCTCAGGAGTGGCATCCTTCTCAATATCGGAAGGAAAAGGTTTCTTGCAAGTAGAGGTCTCGTCAGTATGGCCTTTAGCTTGAGGAACTTTAGGGCTTGTGCTCTCGGCCACATTGATTACCTCTACTTATTTTCCAGAAGATCTTCACCCCGTCTCCTCAGTGGCACTAGGAAGGGTTTCCATCAAGGGAAGGGAATCATGAACTTTTGTAGCTTGAGGCTTGGGAGCTCCTAGTTTCTAAGGGGCTTCAGGAGCCCCAACCTCTTTAGCTCCCTTCGATGGTGGTGGGCTAGGACCAGGCTCCTTTTTGGAGGACAAGGATTTTACCGATGGAGGATTATCGGTAGAAGCAACTACAGTGGTTGAAGAAGCCACAACCTTAAGCTTCAATTTCTGTTAAAAAAAAAAAGAAAAAGAAGTGAAGTTAGAGATTCATTATGTGAATTAAGTTAAAAACTTAAAGCTTACCTTTTTTTATGAGAGGATTCCAATACATCCACTTCAACGTCTCACTTTGGTGGGGCACAGTATCGCCGATGGGCCTTGGAGTTAGTGAAACCTCAAAAAAATTGATCAAAGCACCAAGGTGATGAGAATTCATAACTAGCAAATTATACATTATTTTCTCTCATATTCTTGATTATTTTACCTGTTAAATTGAATTTAATGTATTTTTTTCTAGTGTTTTCAGTAATTTCTAAGTAATTAATTTGAATTTCGGAGCTCGAAGGAACTACTTCAAGGTTTGGGCTCGAAAGATGAAGAAAATACGTGAAAACGGTGTGAAAAATTAGGTCCCGGGGCTGCCCCATAGTCTGGCTCATGGCCTGTGAGCCAAACCATGAGAAATGATGAAAAAATGAAGAAACAGTAGCTTCCCACAGTCCCTTCCATGGCCTGTGGTGGAGCCCGTGGGAGCTAACTGTCCAATTTGCCAAATTCTGGCTGGTTTGACCCTGTCTGGGTATTTTGATAATAAATCTAGATAAAGAAATCCAATTGAGACAATTAAGGTACCTTTGGAAAGATAAGAGAAATATTTAAAACTTTTAAGAAGACAATAAAGTATAATTCTTTCATCTAGATATCCAAATGTTTCTCGAAATTTAGACATCTGATTATGGGTAGCAATTTAACTTTTGCTGACTTGGCAAAAATTGGTCAATCCGTGCCTGCACCTATTTAAACCCTAATGAACCTTAAAGAACTATAAAATTATATCATTTATATCAGAGGCTCTCAGTATTGGAGGCTCTATCTTGGAGACTCTCTCTCTCTATGGGAGGCTCTCTCTTAGCGGATCTTGTATTGTCTTGGATTTTTAGGTCTAGGGTTCACTCATAGCCGCCGAGAACCAAGAGTTTACAGATTAAGGATCAATTAGAAGTGGATAAGCACAATTGGATGCAAGATTAAATAAGATTATCATTGGAGTTCAAAGATTAAGCTAGAGTTCATCATGAGTTCTTTGGTTTTTCTCTTTTGATTTCTTGTTTTTCCTTTGCTGTTATGAACTAAACTTGTTTAATCTACCTAGATTATATGAGTATTTGATCTTTTGTATGGATTGATTGACTATTTCACTTGATAAATTTCTAAGGTTTATTCAAGTATTGATTTTGATTTATATTGTGCACATTTTCATCTTCAATTGCATGCTTGTAGATGAGTGATGTTGCCTATTCTTTACTAGAGATAGAAATTTTAGGTTTTGAACACTCAAAATCAATTTGGTTTGCTATGCTTGCTAGAGATAGAAGTATATACTCCTAGGATTTA
>CAOJBK010432841.1:0-11282 GCA_948294925.1 Codiaeum variegatum | reverse complement strand
TATTTAATTCTTTTAGTTCATATCCCCTGATGTCCATCTTTTGATATGCTTCGAAGGATAAGAGGTTGGTGGAACTCCCATCATCTACCAAGACTCTGTGGACTTTGTAGTTTGCTATGATGGCTTGGACAACAATAGGTGCTTTTTATCTTTGCTTTAATTCTCCTTTGACCCCCTTTTGTCCATGAAAGAACACAACTTCTGAAGTTTTTCCATTTCGACTCACTATTTTATCTCTCCTCGCTTCTTCTTGAGGTCCTTCTATTAAGCATGCTATTTCTCCTAACGTGCCATCATTCTTTGCTAGTGGTTTCACATTTGAAGTATCTTTCACAAACCTTCTCAAATATCCCTATTTAATAAGCCTTTCAATTTCCTCCATCAGATGTCTATAGGTGTCGGTGGTATGACCATGGGTGTCAAGGAATTTGCAAAACTTATCCTTGTCTCTCCTGTCCAGATCTCTCCTGATTGATCTAGGCTTCTGCCAGATGTTTTGATCTTGGAATGCTGCAAACACTATCTCAGGTCTGGCATTCAACGGGGTCAACTTAGTTACATCGAAGATTCTCTTTGTGGAATCTTTGCGAACCCTCTATTCTGGATCCGATTGCTTCTTTGTCATTGATTCTCTTATTTCTGGGAGCTGAACTCTCTTGTTCTACCTTTCATTTCCTGGGAAATTGGCCCATTCAAAAAGCATCATCTTGTCTGATGTACTTTTGAGCAATTGCCATCGCCTCCTCCAAACTGTTAGGGAGTTCTCTAGATAACTTCTTGAAGAAGTCTGCATGTGTAGTGCATTTTTGTAAAGCCTCCACAGCTCTAGCTTGTTTTAGATTGGTAACTTTAAGGGCTTCGGTGTTGAATCTGGCTAAGAAATCCCTCAAGGATTCATCCTGTCCTTGCTTCATGAGCTCTAAGGCTTGTGTTTGCATCTCCATATGAATACTGGTAGCAAATCTCCTCATAAAACTTTCAGCTAACTGTTTAAAATTTTCTATACTCTCTTCTCTAAGGCCATCATAACACTTAGTGGCTGCTCCATCCAATGAACCCCTGAAGGCTCTGTAAAGTGCTTCATCATCACAAGTTTGGAGCTCAATCTCATGTTTTTAATTGAGAATGTGAGCTCGTGGATCAGCAGTTCTGGTGTACTTTATTATATATGGGGCTTTGAATTTATTGGGCATCTTGTAGCTTGCTATCCTTTCTATGAATGGTGACTTCAGCTCTAACTTGAGACATCTATCTGATGCTTTCCTTCCTCCTGCCCACTCTTCTACATATCTTTTCAATGTTTCTGTCATATTTTCTAGTTGTCCGCCCATGGCTTCAGGTCCCCTTCTTCTGGAGGGTGAATCTCGAATAGTTCTCTCTGGCAACCTCCCAGATCTAGTTTCCCTACTCCTTTCCCTTCGCACCACCTCTTCGTTAGTTTTGGATTCTACCGACTCCATGGAGCTTTCTCTACTCAGATTACTTCTCCTTCTCCTGCCGTCTCCTCCTACTCTGACTGTCGCTCCTATTGGATTACTCCTCCCAGCTGTTACCTTTGCCCGTGGTCTACAGGCCTCTTCTCTTAGTTCTTCCCCTCTTCGTCCCTCGAGAGTATGAAAAAGTCAAGTTGGGTCTATGGCTGGGGCTTCATTGGTCGGTCTTCCTAGAGTATTTTGATTTGGCAAGAGCCTCAAGAGTGGAGTTAAGGCTTCCATTACAACATTTTGAATCTCTGTGGTCAAATCTCAGGAAATATTGGTCGAAGCTTGGTGAGTGTAGCAAAAATAGGATTTGCTGGTGTCTTATCGCAGAAATCTGTTCGGGCTTGGAAAGGAGCCCTTGGATCAATAGTGGTGCTGGTGTGAATGGGTGGTGGAGTCTCCAGATTTTCGTTTCCCTGCGGATTAGATGTCTGGCTAGCATTAAGATTCCTATTATCCTGGAGGTCCTCCATTATTTGTGAATCAAGTTCAGGTTATTCAAGATCAGGAAAATAATTCAAAGAAAAAGTTTCTCACAGACGGCGCCAATTGATAAGTCTTAGACTTAATCACCTCTGGTCTTGGGCCTGAATTTGATCGATTGAAGAAACCTACACAAATGAATAAACGTGAATGTTAGAGGGCTAGACGTGTGCCTGGCAATAATCTTTTGACGCTCAAGTTAGTCAAGGATCTCAATGCTTAGTTCAGTCTTTAGGGTTTTTGTAAAACGTACCTCAAAAGTGTGTTGTCGACCATTATATATGGTAATTTAAGGACCACGTCCATAATGAGCCTTTATTTGTCAGTTATCAAAGGTATGGATATCTACTATTTTTGTATTTGTAACGTTTATAAAGTGAATGACCCAAAGGTCTGTAACGTTCATAAAGTGAATGACCCGAAGGTCCCTCTTCTAGGTGGGCCTTCGGGTCTAGTACTTCCCCAAGCAAGTGGCCTAGGCCTTCTATGCTTATGGGTATTATGGATTATTGCCTTATAGTATGAGCTTATATACTTCTTGGGGTCTTCACCTTATTAGACCCATTTTATATAGACCCATATCAGTATGTGTATGGTTCCCAAGAAGAACACTTGTCAAAATGCGAAAGGACCAAGTGTAATTTTTTGAGTTGTATAGAATGTGGTCCTATATCAGGAATGATACACGTATCCTTAGGAATATTCAGGGGAATCATCCTTGTGGGCCTTAGTATGTACTTGGGCTTCGACACATGAAGCCCTTACTGGCAATGTTGGGCTAGGGCCTAGTCCAAGAATGATAATCTCGAGGCCTTTTCTTCGGATTTCTTAGGCTTTAGGCCCTTTTCTGTAGGTTAGATCCATATCAGAGGCCCCCTTTGTTCAACTGAAGCAATGAGAGCTAGAGAGTCGATGCCTCAGTTCGAGCAAAAAACTTCATTTTCAAGGGCCAAAGCCTTTCGATCAGCGCTTCATCGAGTTCTGACCGCTTTGAAGCAATTAATGTCCTTCCCCCTTTAAGGTCTTTGCTATTTCTCAGGCCTGTTAGAGATTTTGAATTTCTATTTGGTGGATCCTTACGAGGACCAAAGCATTTTTTGTGAGAATTCCTTCTCTTTTCTTCTTCGTTATGTGCTATAATTTACTCAGATAGGCGTCATCTTAGACTGGTCTTCGAGGCCTCCTTTGCCAAGTACCGAGGGAAGATTAGGCCGAAGTTGTTGGTATTCGCCACGTGTCATTTTTATGAAGGTGCCACATGTCATTCGCTATCATTAATGGCATAAAATCCAAAGGGTTTTCTATAAGGCCTTTATAAACCTTCCATTTTCAATTTTTCTCCCTCTCATTTTTGTTTTTGTTCTTCCTCTTACTTTATACTTCTTGTCCTTCTGTTCCTCAAATTTTCTTTGCTTTTTCCCTCTTACCTATTTGTTCTATCCAATAGCTCATACTAGAAGCCCTGCTGCTCAGCGTGTAGAAGAGGAAGCTAGCTTGTTTGTTGAGAATTCCTTTGCTCTAGCCTGGAAGGAGTGAAGCCCATCTCAACTATTAACTGGAGCCTTATGAGTGAGAATTTTAAGGCTATTAAAGGAGTTATTTCTCTTGATTTCCCATCTTCTTCGCATTACCTTTTCCTGCCTCACCTAAAATCTAAAATCATCCCTGCTTCTCGCTACTATGTTTGCTTTCTTGACCACATGCTTTGTGGTTTGTTTTTTCCCCCCTCTATCTTCTTTGTTAATGTTTTCAATCATTTCGGGGTACTTCCCCTAACTCTTACCCCGAACTCTATCCACGACATCCACTATTTTATGGTTTTCTGCTTTTGCTTGGGGATTCTTTCCCCTTCAGTAGAACTTTTTCAGTTGTTCTATCAATGCATTTCTTATCTAGGAGATGTAGGCATGTTCATGTCTTCTGGGAGGCCAAATAGAAGGCCTTTTTCATCCAATCCCAACAAAGTTGATGAATGGAAAAGGCAATTTTTTGGTGTCCGGTATACAGGGCCTAACCCAGACGGCTTCAGTTTTGACGGCAATTATAGGGAGCCCAACAAACTTCCTCCTAATCCTTTGTTGACTGAAGAGGAAAAGATGCACCTATTGCTTTTAATCGGCTCCTGAAAGCTATTCAACATTAACACACTTTGGCATTGCAGTCTTTTTCATGATAAGGAAGGTCGCTGGATGGCTTCCTACTGCCTTGAGAACCTCATGGACACGTATCTTTCTCTGTGATCTTTTTTTTTCCTTTAGCTCTTCATTATTCTAATCTTCAAGGCTTTATTTTCTCAGAGGAGCCAATAAAGGCTATCAAAGAAGATCTCTTCACCCTTTTGGGAATCAAGGGCTAGGCTATCGAATGTGTAGAGGCCCCTGATCTGATTCGTATAATCCCTATTCAGGACCCTCACACGAGCGATCTTCGTCCTCATAGCAAGGAGGAGATTCAAATTTCCATTTTATAGATTGGGCTTTAGGAAGCCATAGTTCCCCATCTTTCTCTGTTCTTTCAAGATCTGCCTTCATTTGCCGACATAGGGGTCCGAGTGTTCGTACTAACTATTCGCCCTACTGGCCCTCAAACAATAAGACTATCTGCTTTAAATGTCAGGGGTTCGAGAGCGAAGAGGCCTACTTCAAGTCCTGTCAATGATGAGGAGGAATAAGGCCCCTTTATGGTGAAGAGGTCCAAGCGTTCAGGGAAATCCTCTCAACATGTTCAACCTCTAAAGGTTTGCTTTCAGCGTCTTCATGCTCCAACTCCTGCTATCAAGGTTTTGGCATCAACCGCTCCTAGGGATATTGCTCTTGCCTCCATTCTTGCACCTCATCTAAAGCATATATTTGGTTTTGAAAAAAAAAGGTGCTTTGGCCAGCTCGTGATGAGAAGAAGATTGTAACAATGCTTCAATTCCAGGTCTTTACTTGGAAGGTGTTGGATTCTATTGAACTGCTGTCTTCTGATGAAGTGGAGTTCAATAAGCTTCTCAAAGGGTTCTACAAGAATTGCATTCTCCCCTTATACGAAGACAGTCTAAACGAGTTGTACAGCTTCATTTATAACCGTAGGGAGATGGTGGTTAGGGAGTTCTTGGAGACAGAGTTTGCTGCTCCTTCTTCACGGATTGATGGCACTAGCTCTTTGGCCTCACCATCTGTGCTTGTGGCCGAGGCCCCATCTTTTACAGGTAATGCTACTTTCTTATCTTCTAATTCTTCCTCTTATTCATCCTCTTCATCTTCTTCTAGCCTTTCGGGGGGTGCAAGAGACCATCAAGAGGTTGGGAAGGTCTTTGTAGGTTAAGCAGTCTGCTAGGGTTGCTTCTCCTATCGAGGCTTAGCCCTTCTGAGTGGTCCTCCCTGATGGTAGAGAAGTAAGCAGGATGAGAATCAAACACTCTGTGAAGAGATCCTCGTAAAGGGTTGGTGAGTGTTACTTTTTAGTCTCTTGCTTCGTGTTACTCATTTTAGGTGTTTCTTCTGACAAGGTTCCTTTCTTTGATATAGCTATGTTGGGGGGAGTTTCTGGGAGCAATCCACCCCCACCAAACAAGGATTTTTCTCTTTTTTCTGGTGAAGCCCTCCCATCCATTCTTGAGGTAAATCTTTAATCTTTGTTTTGGATATTTGGTTGGGCTCTCACTTTATCATTTTTCTGTTCTTTGCAGGATATCGAAGTTCAATAAGTGGATGGAGCTTCTCTAACCCAACTAGAGGCAGCTAATGTGGCACCTTTCATAGTTTCTAACTCTCTCACCTCCTTCGAGGGTCAAGGGAATGTCTGGTCAGCCTACTCAGGTAACTCTTCCCCATTTTAAGCTTTTGTTTCCTTTACTCCTCCTTCTGCTTAACTGCTTTGTTTTTCAAGCTCTCGAAGCAGCTATGAATGAGGACAAGGCTACTTTAAGGACCAATTTTGGTAAGCTGGACTACATAGTCGGTGATTTAAACTTTTCCAAGCTTCTCACTCCTTCATAAGGGGACAGTTAACCTTTGGTTGTACCTACATTCAATCAATAGGTCGATGACCTATTTGAGTCCGGGTAAGATGTGACAGATGCAGTGGTTACTGTCATATGCCAGTCTTTTCCTTCTCATCCCAATCTTCACGAAGGCACTAGAACTTCCCATGTTGGCAAAGATAGGGAAAGCTCTAGCAAAGATGAGAAGGCTAAGTGGTTCGAGGATCAGCCCCAACATTCTGCCAAGTGCCTCGTTCCTGCGGGCTCCATACTGCCCCTTGGCTCAGCATCTATCCCTCCTCCTACTTCTTCACAATGTTTGGAGGGAGAATTCTTCCAAGGATTTGCCATTGGCATGGATGCTTCGTCTGCTAGGGAGATTCTTTCAGGGGTTCCTTCTTTGTTATCTACCCTTGAGGTAAATTTTTATCTTTTATCTTATAGTTGGGTACAACTTCTTTGCTACTGTACTAATTTTCCTGTATCTTTCAACTTGCTTCTTTGAAGCTAAAGTCTTTGTATGATGCTGCGAAGGTCATCATTTTAGAGAATGATGAAGGAAATAACATCATTTCCTTTCGTGAATTGGAGGCAAGTAACTTAAAGATTGAGATCGAGAATTTAAAGCAGGTTGTGGCTGAGAGGGATGAGGCCCTTCCTAATTCTCAGGCCACTCTTTGTTGTAACAAAGCTGCACTTTCTATGTTCATTGCCTTTGTTCAAGATGTCAGCGTCAGGAGGGATCATTTGGTCTAGGAGAGGGAGAAGACAACGAGAGAGCTTGAAAGGCTTCATAGCTAGATGAGAGAGAAGTAAGATTTTATAGACTCTCTAAACCATAAGGCTCTTTCCTTGGAGGGGGAAAACCACGCCCTTCATGATGATAAGGCTTCTTTATAGAAAGACCTTTACCTCTCCCAAAGGACCTGCCAGTCTCTGTCAAAGTGCATTCAGAGTCAAGCTGAGGGACCGTGCCAAGCTGTGACTAATTTCTTCAACTTGGCTTGGCTTCGAAAGTATGTAATGAGGAAGGAGGCCCTAAGTGCCATTCTGATGCACAAGAAGACCATGGACAAAGTGGAAGAGAAGTTCCCCAACTTGAAAGGTTCCTTCTAGACATACGAAGTGGAGAAGGTGAGGGTTCCTGTCTTAGAGGAATACTTAAGCACCATGGTTCGACCTCCTTCTCCCGTCTTCGCTGATGATGCAGCTAAAGATCCCTTTCAATCTTCATCTTCCAATGAGGATGTTAGTGGAATGATGATGAATCCCCCCAACCTTGATTTTCTCTATCTTCTTATTATTTTTGTACATTCATTTTGTAGCTCTTTGTACATTATTTGTAAAAATTATAAGGAAATTTTAATGTAAGAATGTTTTCTCAACGTGTTTTTCCTTTTCCATTCTCTTAATCATTTCTTCCTCTTTCTTTGGTCAAGGTTTTGAAGTTTAAGGTTTCTTCTTTAGATCTTCGAAGCCTTATTTGAGTTAAGTACTTCAAGTTTTCTTTGAAGGTCTCACACCTTCGTAGGGCTCTTCGCCTCTTCAAATGGCTTAGACCCCTCCCTCTTTTACAATTTTTATATCCTTTCTAGGGATATTTTGCTTTCTTTGAAAGGTTTTTTTTCCTATTAGGCCGATTCTTTGTCTTCCATCGAAGACCTTTTGCCTTCCTTAGAAGGTCTTTTGCCTGTTAAGCAGGTCTTTTATCCTTCATCAAGGACTTTTTTGCCCCCCTTAGAGGGTTGCCCCTCAAGAAGGTCTTTTGTCCTTCATCAAGGACTTTTTTTTGCCCCCTTAGAGGGTCTTTTACCTGTCAAGCAGGTCTTTTATCTTTCATCAAGGATTTTTTACAACTTAAAGGGTCTTTTACTTATCGAGCAGGTCTTTTATGAGGAGTTAATGCGCACATAATGGACTTAGAAGGCAAAATTTCATTAATTTTTTTATTACTAATAGTACATTATCAAGTGTTGTACATTCCAAGTATGGGATATTTTTGTGCATTCTAGAGTCTACAATTTGTACATTCTGGGGCCTACCACTTGCATCACCTTGAAAAGGTCCTTCCCAAGTCGAAGCTAGCTTGCTAACTCCTTCTCTTTGTCCTGTTGCTTCGAGGCTTCTCAAGACATAGCTTCCTTCTTTGAACCTTCTAGCCTTCATTTTATTGTTGAAGTAATTATCTGCTCTTTACTTATAAGTGATTATTCTGATGATTATTTCCTCCCTTAGTTCCTCTAGCAGGTCCGAATCAATTCTTCTCAGCTTGTCATTTTCATCATCATTATAGTAAAGGACTCTTCCACTGGGCAGCCCAATGTCCACAAGCATGCCAAAGGTTAGGGCGAAGGGGGTTTCTCCTATCAGCTCTCATTGTGTTGTTCGATATGCTAGAGAACATGGTGAAGCTCTTCAACCCACTCTCTTCTATATCCTTCCAGTCTTCATTTGATTCCTTGCATGATGGTTTTATTAGTAACCTCAGTCTTTTCATTGGTCTGAGGGTGAGCCACTGAAGAGAAATGTTGCTTTATGCTCAATCTATCGCATAAATCCCTTATCTTAGCATTGTCAAACTTTCTTCCGTTGTCACTAATGAGCTAATAGGAAATCCCGAATCTGCAAATGATGCTCTTCCATATGAACTTGATTATATTTTCTGCTGAGATGGTTGCCAGGGGCTCTGCTTCGACCCATTTTGTGAAATATTCCACTGCCACCACTAGGAATTTTCTTTGTCCTGGAGCCATTGGAAAGGGGCCAAGTATGTCTATCCCCCATTTGGCTAAGGGTCAGGAGCTGTGGATTGGGACTTGCTCTGTTCTTGGGGCCTTTACCAAATTTGCAAATTCTGGCATGATTAGCATATTTTCACCAAAAATCTTGCATCTGCTTTCATGGTGGGCCAATTGTAGCCCCATCAAAGCGCTTTAGCTGCCAACGCCTTCCCCTCAATGTGCATTCCACACGATCCTTCATGTATTTCTTGGAGAACATATTTCACTTCACTTGGCCTGAGACACTTGAGCTAAGGTAATAAATATGCCCTCTTATACAGGGTTCTGTCGTGAATAGAGAAGTAAGCACTTCGCCTTTTGACCTGCTTTGCTTCTTTCGAATCCTATGGTAATTTCCCTTTTTCCAGATATGCTTTGATTGGATCCATCCCCTTTTAAATCTTATTTTGAAAGACTTTTTTTCATTTTAAATTGATTTTTATTGTGTTGATAAGTTGAAATGTATAGAAGTTATTTTTTGTGAATTGTAAATAAAAATATAAATTAGTGAATTGAACATAATAAATGTAATTTGATTTATTTTATTAAAATTTCATAAATAACTAATAAATTTAAAAAATATTTTTACTATATAAATTTAAAAAAGTTATAAATACTGTTTAACATTTGTTTTTTCGTGGATGAATATTGCATAACATTTAGATATATTTCTATAGTTTACATATATAACAAGTATATGTTGGAAAATAGTATGATTATTTGCTATTTTTGAGTCACATTTTGAGTGTGACTCACTTTGTGTAAGTAGAAGATCTTGGATATTTCGAAATCTATGACGTGAGAACTTCAAAACGATATATTATGCGCTTAAATTGATGGTCTAGTGAATGAGAAATTATCTTACAAAGTTACATACTTGATAAGTCCAAAATTTACTCTTTTCATATGGAGAAAAAATTGCAAACAGAAATCCGCGCAGGCCTGTGCGGATATGGTTTTGGGCCATGCGGATCTCTGGATGAGTTTGTAAATTTTGTGTATGGGAAACAAAAATCCGCACGGGGTGTTTGCATGGGCCGTGAGGACAAGGTTTTGGGGTGTGCAGTTTACTAGACAAAAATTGCAAAGAAGTAAAAATCTGCACGGCACGGGCCGTGCAGATATGATTCTGGCTCATGAGTATCATTGTTTCTGACAGTTTCAAAGTTAATTCTCCATAATTAATATTTGTAACTCCTGTCATTATGTGACAATTTTTTAGAGTTATCATAAATTAAATTGTATTTTAATTTCTGAAACTCCTAATCCTCTCATATGATTATAAATTGGTGGCTTCCTCCATTTTGGAATGATCAAGCATAATCATAATCAAAATCATAGAAATTTTTATGCATTTTTTTTTCTACATTTCAAAACCTCTCGGATTGTGTTTAAATATTGTGTAAGTTCGTCAGGATTTCTTGCTATTGCTGAGCAAAGAAATCGATACCCGTTGTATCCTGAAAAATAGACACCAAGATAAACCTACAACAAGGTATAGGTGGTGAATCTATTTTAAAAAAACTATTTATACAAGCCTTGGGTTTTCTTTCATTACTTTATTTCATGTTATTAAAATTATTACAATATACTAACAATTTTCTGCAGAATTCTAGAGTGCTATAGTAATTGAATTTGTTTCAATTACTTGAATTGTTTTCTTCATTTTTTCTATTATTTATCATGTCTACTATAATTGTTTATGCTAACAATTATTTTTTATAGTAATTCAGTTTGTGAACCATTGAATGTGTTTCAATTTTTTTACTGTCATTTTCTGCAGAAATTTAAAGGAGTATTATTGTAACTAAATTTGTTTCAGTTACCAATTTTAATTACTTCTGTTTCAATTATAATTTTACATGTTTTGTACTTCTGTTGTTATTGGTCATATAATAATTATGCTTGAATTATTATTTTATTGTAATCTAAAATTCAGTTGTTATCTTTAATTCCTTTATTTCCATGCACTATAATTTGTTGTAAATTTTTGTAATTTACTTATTACAGAATTTAATCTTTTGTTGTTGTAATTTGTGTAATTACAACCATATATCTAATATCAAATTTCCTACCATCTTAAAATAGATTTAGGAATTGAGATGACAACTGATTTGCCTACTGTGGAAGGACAGAACCCTCTACTCACCTCTGTGGTGAATATCTTTGTGGTAGATGCCTCTGTGGCTTCTGTTGTTATGAAAGAAACAGTCACCTCTGTGGTGAATGCCTCCATGGCTGATGTTATCACCCATATGGTGAAAGAAATGGTGTTTGTAATAATAAATGGAAAGGACTCCAAGAAACAAGCTAATTTCCAAGGGATATGCTGCAACAGTAACATAAAGAGCCACAAGGCTTCAGAATACAAGTTGCCAAATAAGCATAGTGTTACTAACAACAATATTTGTGCTGTGGTTTCTGAAGTGAGTATGGTAGGCTCAAATCCAAAAGAATGGTGGATTGAAACTGGAGGTACCAAGCATGTGTGCTCAGACAAAAGAATGTTCACTTCGTTTGAAGTTGTGTACAATAGAGAGAAGCTATTTATGGGTAACTCTGCCATGTTTG
>CAOJBK010432697.1:0-14674 GCA_948294925.1 Codiaeum variegatum | reverse complement strand
TTTTATGTTAATTATTGCTCTTATTATTTGATTAAAACCTATATTTATATTAATATGGATGATTAGTATTGAAAAATCATATTTGTGTGTTATAAATTTAATATATTTTATAATTTTTTTATCATATTATTTTATAAAAATGTTTGGATGGGGCGGGGCGAGGCAGGGATTTTTTGGGCTGGGTGGGGATGGGGCGTAAAATAAATAACCTTGCGGGTTATGGGGCGGGAATGAGTTACAGGATGGGGGATGTGGGGCGGGGGCGGGTTGGACATAACCCATCACTGCCCTGCCTCATTGCCATTCCTATAGTCAATTTGACCATATTTTAAGGATGAAATAGTAATTTTTCAAATAAAAAACCAGAGATCTATGTAACATTTTGAAAATAAAATAGTAAAAAGGCATAATTTCCCCCATAAACTTGGCACCAAATTTTATTTTGCCCCCTAACCTTTTTTAGTGTTTATTTTACTCCTTAAACTTTGCACTTTTATAATTAATTATGCCTTCATTGTACAACCATTTGGAGATTGAGTTTCACATGCAACACGTAGATTAAAATATGACACGTGTCATTATATGATTAGTTATAACATTTTAACAATTAGATTTAAAATTTTAATAAAAATAAAAAAAATGGTTTTATTTATATTAAAAATTGTTAAAACAAAAAAAATTAAAAAAAAAATCAAATAGAAAAGTAAAATCCCTAAATTTAAAACTATAACAGATCAAGGACATCAATAGAAGTGCTTTATTCCTCCATTGTTACCTATATAACATTCTTCTTCAAATTTCTTTATCTAAAACAAATTATTGTCACATAAATTTCTTAAAGGAGGTGAGTGGTTGGGGGAAGCTAAATGAGACTGGATTTGAAGAGGTTTCAAATTCTAGAAACGTGAGTAATTTATATTGCATTGTGTGTTAGTTGATATTTCTTCTATTATTCTTCAAATTTCTTTGGTTCTAATGTTGGGGACCGTGTTCAATTAACTTTTAATTGATAAAAAACTGTTAGGGTTTTTATGTAAAAAATTTAAAATTTAGGGTTTTTCTTTAAAAGGGTAGATGAGGCTTTCTTTATTGTGTTGTTGTTATCAACTTAATAGGAAAAAGCTATTGCATTATGTGTTTTATAGTAGTTTATTATTGAGCTATTTTGTCCATATTAAAAGGTAAGTATGAGTACAAAAAAGCTTCATATACACTAGCATCATGGGGGTACTTTTGTAAATAGTAGTAAACCTACCTATATTGGTGGTGTTGAGAAAGCTACTTGTAATATGGATGCACACAAGTTCTCTTTAGTTGAGTTAGAGTCTTACTGCACGTAGGATTTTGGGTATGAAAAGGTAGAGTCAATTTATCTTGGTAAGAAGGTTGGGGGTGTTAGAACATTCCAGTTGCTATGGATTCATGAGGTGCTGCTAGAGATTGTTAGGGCTACTAAAGATATAGATGTCATTGAGGTATTTGTGCAAGGCCAACTAGCTAACACAAGTGGTGATAATAAAAGAGCTCTAAGTGAGAATTAGCCTAATAATACAAAAGCTACAACTGCAGATCCTATAATAGATCAAGCTAAATAACATGCAGATCTAGAAGATAACACAATAGTAGATCAAGGGCAAGTGGAAGTTGAAAGTGAACCTGTAGCTCAAAAGCAAGAAGGTTCAGGCAATGAGGATTTAAATGAGTCTTTAAGCAATGAACTTCTTTGTTATCAACCAACAAAAGTTGAAGATCAAACTTATGCTGACGGTATTAAAGATATATGTGATGAACCAATACAAGGTGAGGGCAAGAGTAGAGGAAGAGGGAGGGGATTAGTTATACAAACTACATGTTTGTGATTGATTAGCTGTAGTTTCTTTTTTATTGTTGAGTTTATTGAGTTTAATGTTTTAGGATATGTTGTAGAAGGTGTAACTACTGAGCATATCTCAGAGCTAGTTTTAAGGTCAAGAGGGCAAGAAAGAGGCAATGATGGAACTCAAGGCGGCAGTGCAGGAAAAGGTAATGGTGGGACTCAAACTATTTCTCAAGGTAACAATGATGGTATAGGCAGAGATGGGCCTCAAGGTAACACTACAAGTAGAGGCAGAGGTGGGGCTTAAAGTAATACTAGTGGTAGAGGTAGAATTGGAGTTCAGACAAGAGGTTATAAAGTGACTTATAGTGATAATAGGTTAATCCCTTTTGATGTGAATAACTATAATTTTTTCAATTGAATTGAAATTATATATTGAAAGCTTTATTTGAAATGGTGTTTGAATTTAATTCTTTTTTTTAAATCTTTGTTAACTCAGTCTACTAATGGAACATCTAGAGTGGTAAGGTAACCAATTGGATTTACCAAGTTTGCACTTGTAATTACAGATCTAGGATTCTAGCCAGTAATAACAAAGTGGAGGAAAAGAACAATGACTTGAAGTCAAATGTATATGGAGGTAGTGAAGACACAGAAACAAGGGTAGGGTAGGACTTAAGGAAGCTCAAACCTATGAATTTGCATTCAAATGATTATATTTTGTTGGGATTTAAGCCTTTTGAATTTCTACTAGAATTTGATGTTTAAAATGATTGTATTTTATTGGAAATTTTGACTTTAGTATGAAGTTTTTTGGATTGTAGATTCTAGTGACATTGAATTTCTAGTAGCATTTTGGGACCATTCACATTAGCTTTAAGTATAGTTGATCAAATGCCTAATTTTCATTTTGGATACTAAGTGTTTTCATAGCATAATTGAAGTACCATTTTCATAACTCTTTTATTGTTATTTTTCCTTGTGAAGCTTTATTATTAGTTGAATTGGATTACAGGTTGATAATACTACAAAATGGTGTTAAAATAGGTTCCTACTAGCAAAATTTTCAAGTAGCTAAATATGACACTTGTCTAGCTATCCTTGTTTCATTCTGTCAAAATTTGGAATAAAATATAGCAAAGTTTTCAAATAGCTTTCCATTAGATTCCAATATATATCTTATAAAATGCCAAATTTGTGGACATTATCACTCCTCACATCAATTACAATCAACCTACAATCCCTGCAAGTACAAAAGCTACAATATCTTACAATTTACCAATATCTCATTTTGCCCTTATAAGTAAAAAGCTACAACCACCATTGCAATACAAACCAATGCCACAAGCAACTTCATCTTTCTATCCTTCTCCTTCACTTTCTCCTCTTCATAATTTTTAACCCTTCTTAGCAGTTCAATGATCACATGGCAACAGTATTCTGGCACATCAGAATCAACCCAGGAAAAAAATTTATAGTACCTCTCTACCTGCAAAAATTAAACTCCATTAATCAATCACCTTTGCCAAAATTTTAACAATAGCGAATTTAAAACCTCCAATTGCCTAACCATTACGAACTTGAAATTGTAGCAGAAGAGTAGATGAAATTTGGAACTAAATGAACCCTAAAGTATAAAATTAGAAATTTACATTAGATAGATTCGTAGTTTACACATCCAAAGAATTGCCTCCCTAGATTATCATTTGTCCAACTTGCTCTTAGAACTATTGGTTCTCCACACTTATATATGGGGATCGACAACTTAGTAGCAAAATGGTCCATCCTTCAATCTTTGCAATTTTAAACCAAAGAAATAGAATATCTTCAACTTTCTTCTTTGTCTCTTCTCCTTTCTTCGTCATCTTTGACTCTTTCTTCTTCTTTCTTTATCGTCTATAATTTTAGGGTTTTTGATTTGGGAATTGGGACTGAACATATGAAGAGATGATATCATATATTGGCTTACTATTTTTTATCATTATAAACCTAACGTTAGAATAAACATTTTTAAATATATATATATATAAAAATTGTAATTTAAAATTAAAAAAAAAAACTAAATATAGAAATATATTAATAACTGGTTCACATCCTTATTTCAACGCGTGAAAACACGCAAGTTGTTGACTGTACAATGAGGGGGTAATTAATTATAAAACTGCCAATTTTAGGACGTAAAATAAATAGTTGAAAAGTTTAAGGGGTAAAATAAGTTCCGATGTCAAGTTTAGGGGGATTATAGCTTTTGCCAATAAAATAAAATTATATAAGTTTAAAAAAATGAGGGAATATAACATTTCCACCTCATATATGGGATTTTAATTCCCTTAAATCAAACACCCTTCTCATTTTATCCTTTCACTTTTGACTATGCCTTAAACACTACCTATATTGATTTAATTTTTACACTTGATTTAATATTATTAAAATCCACCAAATTAAATTAATAATTCCTTTTATTAACAATCTGAATTTGATATGTTTAATCCAAATAAATAAAAATTTCATTTAAGCCCTTATTCTTTTAAAAAATCTAGTATTCACACTTTCAACTTCAATTCATTTATACATCATATTTTAAACATTCTAAATATTCGTTTTATTTTGCTATAATTTTATGTAGGCTTAATTTTAACACAAAATTTAAAATTTTATCAATTTATCACTCAAACCATTCTGTTTAATACATAAGCTATGCCTAGATCATGTTTAATTCAATTTTTAATAAAATTTTCTACCATGTAACTCAAATGGACAACCTCAATAATAAAGTTACAACCCTCTAACATGACATAAAACCTCAAATATTTAAAATCTATGGATCAAATGTTATATGCAACTCAAAGTTTAAGCTAATTTATGTGTTTAGAGTCATTATCTCTCTATTACCTTTGTAGACTTTGGTGTTCTTGCTTGAACATGGATGATCTATTTTTAAACTCAAACTTTGCCCTTATTTTCCTTATAAAACCATAATCTTAAGGATTATAAAGGATCATTATAATAAAAATTTAGAGATATATGTGGTGTTTGATAACTCAATTTAAAATAAATTAGCACTTAAAATTAAAATTTTCAGCATTCAATCATTTTAAGTAAATTTAATTAAAATAACTTAAAAGTTTAAACTAAGTAAAAAACTACTTAAAATAATAAGTTAAAACTTTTAACTTAAAATCCATGCTGAATGTAATAAGTAATTAGATTTTCAAATATTTTTACAATTTAAAAATTATATCTCTTATTTTATTCAGCACTTAAAATTCAATATTTGATTTTTAACACTTAATTTTCAGTTTTACCAAACGTTACCTTACTCAAGAACACAAATTAGTTCTAAATTTTACCTTTGTAAAGCTTTGATGCCACTATTTCTTTAGATGATTTCTTCAAACACTTACATCTTTGACTTTACTAATCATCAATCTAGTCATCAATAAGCTTCTTTCGTGGTTTAGAATTGAAGAATAAAATTTTGGAGTGTTTTTTAGGGGAGTGACCGAGAGGGTTTAAGGGAGTGCTAGAGAGGAAGTGTTTTGTGTGTTTTTGGTCTAACTTGGTTAAATGATTTTAGTCTCCTTTAGATTTTTCTCTTACTGACACTACCGATAAGTGAGTTAACTCAAGTTAGAAGTCTAGTTAGATCCTACTTGCACCCTTTAACTCTAGTCAATTTCAAATGATAGATTTATTTAATTAATTCTAATTTTTTTACACTAACTAATCAAGCTTATTTTCTTAATGAATCTCTAAACCACTTGATTAGCTTAATCACATTAATAATCACTAATTATAATATTATTTTATGAATTTTAATGATACAAATTGTCACATGGTACCTTGCATATATTCTTTTACTCTAATACCCATTGTTATAGTTACTTAAACAAGTTTAACTAAAACTGATGATTATGTTTCTATAATATTTATTACCTTTTTATTTTGTTTTATCTATTTATTATTTACTTAGTTACATAGTATATATTTTCTTATTCCATGATAATTATTTATTTTTCTCAATCAACTATACGCATAAGTGTTGTTAATTATTATTGTATTTATTTATATTTTTCAATTAGGTTTAGGTAAATTAGCCTAATTGTATTATTATGATAAAAATTAATATTTATAATTGTAAATATCTAACTAAAAGGAAATTAGGTTAATCTACTATAGGATTTTTGAAATTGTGTAGTTCTTTTCGATATCTATTAAGTCGAGCTTGCTATAGAAAAGTCCAAAATACAATTTATATAAAATTTTAATTGGATGTTTAAACTCACCATTTTTCGAGTTCACTAACCTATGTTACTTAATATTCATATTAAATTACTTTTTAGAGTCAAATATATAATTTTTGTTAACTTATTAACTAATTCTATACTCAATTATAGATTTTTTTTTATATTAGTCTGTCCTGCCTGTGTTGATATTGCCTATGTTCTGAATCTTTGAATTTTGAGTCATTTCTAGTCTTTGATTTAATTGTGGATAATAAATTACTTCATTGGCAAGCAAATAGATATTTTTGAAAGCTTATTCTCAAAGTTTTAGTCAATGTTCATCTCATATAACCCTATAGTTGATTCTCATAAAGGAAAAATAATAGGATGTTACATTTAGTTTCAAATGTTACGATTGATATAAATCAAAGCAAATAAACTATAATTAGAAATGAGAATAACAAAGAATGATGAAGGCTCATATGAAAATGATTTATTGTCAGGGTTTATTGGCTTCCCTAAAACTACTAATGAGCTATAATCATTATTAGGACATGTTCTCTTTAACTTGAAAAAAAAATTAAGTATTCAATAAAAATCAGTTTTAATAAGTAAAATTCAATTCTAATAATTAAAAATTAGTTCACTTAAAGTAAATTTTAATCAGTAAAAATTAATCTTAATCAGTAAAAATAAGTTTTAATTAGTTTTCTTTTAAATACATTTTTTATTTGTAAAATTTTAGTGACATTATGAGGAAATTAAAATATAGTTAAATTTTTGGTGATGTAAGCAATACCAAACAAATGTTTGAATAACTGATGTCACAAAAGTTTCATTTCCTAAACAAAATATTTTTATTATAATTAAATTATATTGTGAAGATTTTTTATAATTGTAATTTAAAATGAATATCATGTGATGCAAATAAACTCATAGGGAAGTATAATTATTTTTGAAAGATCAATTGCCAACAATCTGGATCTATGACCCTTTTTTAAGCTTGGCAAGCTTTCATATTGATTCTTCCTATTAATGTAATTCTATTTTGAAAAAAAAAACATATTTGGAAATCAACAAAATATATAAAATTGGTATGTTAGTTCAATAGACTAAAGGAATTAATGAGTCACGCAATGGAAGCAAAAGAGTGAAAATTGGATTTTCAATTTTGAAAACTCTAGGTCCTTGTTAAAACTCTTTTAACAAAGTAGATTAGGCATTTTTCAAACTCTTTGCCTAAACCTAGGAATTGGGAGCATAACTCAACAAGGATACTTATACCAATTTATGTGCAAAACACAATGTAAACAAAAAAGAGTTAGAAGCATTAAACATCTCACGCTCCTTCGTTAAGCTCCCCAAATATAAGTCTCTATATTTAAACACACCAAGCATCACCAAAGATAGACCTCTCTTGAATTATCGAATTGCTTGAACCTCCTCTCCTTAGTTGCCCAATTTTGGTTCAAGTTCCTCCTTCAATCCTTGAGAGCATTTCAGGATTCTTGTTTGGACTTTTCTTAATCACTATCACCAAGACTTATTCTTCTCAAAAATAAGATATGAGAAATAAAATAGAACTCTTCTTCAACTTTAATTGCATTCTTCTTGATGATAGTTGAGATAATTTCACTTCTAACTCTTAGCAGGAAATTTCTCCCCTTTTTCGTTTCCATTAACTAATCTTGTTCATCTCATAAAGAATATTATTGGAAGAAGAAGAAGAAGAAGAACACTAGAATAAATCTTCTTCAATGTGCCCCAATCTTGCTTCATCTTCAACATGAATTGAGAGCTTCCATTTTCTAACTCTTAGAAAACTCTCTCAACTTAATTCTAATGGAAGAATGAAAAAATGGTAAAAAAGATGATGAAGTTGTCTTCCATACACTTTTTATATCCATCACTTTCTCCATTTCCAATTCCCTAAATTGAGGAGTGAAATAGGGAAAGATGTTGGTTATGGCTGACTAGTGTCAACTCTTGATTTTTAGTCAAAAATCCATAATACCCATATCTCAAAAAGGTTATTACAAATGAACCAAGTTATTGGAGAATCACTACACATCTTAACTATCACATTAAATGTGAATTAAATTAATAATCTCATGATTAAGTTTAATTATTATTTAGTCAAAATTATTTCACTTTAGAATCTTTTGTTTGTATCTCATACAAATTATGAATTAATTAAAATTATCCCTTCATGAATTAAACTTCAAGACATGCTAATGTCTTTGTAAATTTAATTACAAGTTTAATTCAATTATCACTAATAATTAATTATTCATATAATTTATATCTTTGCTTTGGCGATTGCTTTACGTTGTGTGACTTACTAAGTTCATGTTCAAATTTGCAATGGGATAAAGAAAAATCCTTTTCTTTCCTAATATGTGAAATCCCCATTTCACATTTAGTCCCATAAGTTATGAGTGATGCCTAGTATTGCATATTACGACTACTTAATTAGAAATGAATGTCACTAACCATATCCTTGACATTGCATGGACCTCTCGATTATAATTAGTGTGCACTCGAATCCCTTTATTATAGATTCACAATCTTAGCTAGGGTCATAGAATAGTCAAACCCTATATGCTAGACCATATAACCTTTATCCAGTTCCAGTTCTCAATAAACCTAATTCATGTTTGAAACTCTTTCTATTAAATCTTATCAAGAACAACTAGAAGTCATAGGATACATTTCTTGTTTACCTAAGTTAATTAATCATTTCTTAGAGATCACTTATCCTAACATATCACTTATTATGGCCACAACATGCCAAATATCAATACATGACTAGCATTGGAATGTAGGCAGTAACAAACCATAGCCACCAATATGTCAAATAACATGTCACCTCAAGTCTAAGGATTATATGCACAATCATGATCTAGATGATACGATATTGACTAGTGGTAAAAACCCATATATCCATCATCTAACGTCATTGTTCAACTTACTCATCCATGAGTATGTTTATATGTTGTCATGACATCACATGTCTGTAGCATGAGACTCACTACCTCCATATTACTAAGTATCTCATATTTATCATGGATGACAACAAACGTGATGGTCTCTAGATTAATGATGTCCCTATCAATAACCCTATGACTATGAACAACCTTTAAACTATCTAACAATGGGAAATCTATCACTCATATTCTCAAACTCTTTGAGAATATATTCCCTTATAGAATATATATATATATATATATATATATATATATATTTATATATATATATATATATTTATATAAGGAACACTTCATTTAAATAACATATATACATATAGCCATTTGGGTTTTATATTTACAATAACATGATGTGTATACAACTCTATGGCATACACTGCTAACAAAGACGTCATAATTAATTAAATTTCCCTCTTTTTTGAATAAAACTAAATTTTCACATTAATTAAACTTCCTATACCAAAATTTCACATGTCACTTCCTAATAAACTTTTGATATGAAAACTTTACATATTGAAATTTATATATAGGAATTAGCCAGTATGACTTAAAGAAAATTAAGTAAGCACATATATTAGCTCATTATAAAGTTTGGGTGCTCTCGTATTTTTAGAATAGTTGTGGAAGCTCTCGGCTTTACAGTGCGACAAGGAACAAAGCCTTTGAAAAAGAAATCCAGTTTTTTTTTTCTTTTGAGTTTTTTTTTTTTTGTTGAATTTATTATCACAATTAGCTAATGGATTTTTCTAAAACTATTTTGCATTTTGTGCTTGTCGAATTTTATGATTAATTTTTTTTACTGTTTGTGATATTCTATATTGATTGATTATTTTAATTTGCACAAATCTTTAACCATACTTGTCTCATACCCTTTTTAACGAATTGTATATGCACAAAAATTTTAATTGAACACAAAATAAAATTATTTAGGTGGCATTTGGTGTTGTTATAGTTTTTTATTTTCCATATTTTCTTTTGAAAATAAACCAAAATGCATTTGATTATTGCTATAAATTTTATTTTTTAAGCCATATACAAAGGTGTTTCTAAACCAAAAAAATAAAATAAAATTTTAGAACCAAAATATTTTATTTCTCCCGTTTTAAAAGTAGGCCTTTTTTCTTTTCTATTCATCCATTATTATTCTCTACATCATTATTGATTTGGATTCTTTGAAATTTAGGAATAATTTTTTTAAAATTCACTAAACCAATAAAAATTAATAATTCTAAATTTATTATTATTGAAGATTAAACTATAGCTCTAGTGAATTTAATGAAACTATAAATAGTTTTTTTCAGCTTGTTAGTATTTTTGTTATAATTTTTTATTTTATTTTATTTCTAATGTTTTTAATTTAATGTTAAATAATTATGCAATTTATATATTTTATTAGGCTTGTAATTAATTAATTAAATTGTATAGTTATATGTTAATTAAAATTATATGATTATTTAAAATTAATTAATTTTATGAATTTAATTAAATTTTAGAATTTAATATATTATAATCTTTTAAATCTTTAACACTTTTTTTAACATAAAAATCTTTAACACTTTAAAACTTAAATTAGTTAGAATTGTATGTTTTAAGTTTGGAATATTCAAATCTTTTTGGCTTTGAATGAGAGGAACGCATTTACCAATGAAACAACAAGAAAGTTTTTGGAAATTCTTATCCAACACAAAGTTGGATTGGGAAAAATTTGCACGCAATTTGAATGTACATACCGATAAAAACTACACTGGGAAAGCTCTTCAAAATCATAATGCGGATCTGAAAATCAAATATATGGCTGGGCATGAAATAAAGACAGGTACTAATTGAACTGGTCTCTCTTTTAATGCAATTACTGGTTACCCTGTTGTTAAGCAAGTGTAACACCTTATATTTTTCCAACCATAACTAAATATATTAAAAATATTGATAGTAGTATTTCATGTTAAAATATGTGTGCAAAGATTTTATGAATTATGCATTTGATATCTCAACATGTTATATGGTCCATTATTATCATTGGTTCAAATTCTATGAACGCAAGGTTCATAATTATGAAATTAATGTTATCAATTATAAAAATGCATGGGAGTGATCTGGTTGCAAGTATATGTGTTTAAATTTACCATGCACGTGAGTGATACCATTCTACACCACTGTGACACTCCCAAAAATTCATATTTATTTATTCATATTTTGTAATTCTATATTTCAACTCACTTTCTTCCAAATTTGTTGATATTTAGAATCATCACCCCTTAAGGGTTAAAATGTCAATTTCTTATAATATAGTTTATTTGTAGCCAATAACCTATTCACATGGCCCCCCATCTTCTTCTTGGAACTTTCACCTTAAAAACACTCTCTCTATACCTCCTCCATAGAGTTCTAATAAAAGGAATAAACAAAATAAGAACTTTGGAGAAATCTCTTTAACTTCCTTTCAAGTTCTATCTTTTGAAACCTATTTCTATGATTTAATCATCTTTGTTCTATTCATCTACTTCTTTTGATGACTTGGCTATGGTGTTCTTGAAAGGGAGAAGTTTCAAATCTTCCAATTCTTTCTTGTATTCTCTTTGATTTATCGAAATCTATCGAAATTCATTTGGGTAAAATACTCTACTCATCTATGTATTTCTTTTATCCATTTCTCTTTTTTACTTCATCTAGAGTTTGGGTAATTTCATTATTGCATCATATTGGTTGTTGATGAAGTTAAATGACATGAGGATGTATGAAACATGATTCTTGATGTGCATTGGTGCATGATTTTGAGTATAGAACCTTTAGGAAGCATTTTGCCTCTTTAGGGTTTGTGTAAAAATTATTCATATGACTCAAGTGCATGTTAATGATTTTACTTGGATATATTAATGAGTGATTTTTCTTAAATTCAAATGGGTTTAGAGGTTGTATGTAGAAATCCCTGATTTTATTGAAAGACATGTTATGCTGAAATTGACAACTTTTATATCAGTGGATTGGATCTTGAAAAAGGGAGATTTAGAGACTGATTTTATGGAAAGTTAAAACATGAAAGTTGTAGGGCTATGTGTCTTATAAACACTTATAGACCAGTTTTAACAACTTCCTTGTATCCTATGAGATATGCAACTTGTAGTAAAACTGATACTGTTCACACTGGAGTGACAGACCTAAAATTTTATGAGCATATGTGATGACCTTAGAGTCCAAATTGGGTTGCATCACGAGCATACAAATTGATCCTTTATGTGTTGGCTAATAACTTGAAAATTTTCATGATAATTGGATGCAAGATTTATGAGTTATGGTCTAAGTAAGTGACAAGGCCCTGTTTGTCTCTACACTAAAGACAGAATTGAAATTAGACATTCACCATAATTTGTGTGTTTTGAGACTTGGCCTAAATTTCTGATATTATGTGTTTTAATATATCTATTTTTGACTTTCAAAAATAATCACCTTGATTATATTCATATAAATTGAGATATGAAAGATTTAGTGCAACATGCCCCATGAAATTTGATGAAAATTTTCATATGAGATCTCTTTAAAGTTTGTGAATGAACATGAAACATTATGAGTTTGATCAAATACCTTAATAAGCATGATAATTCAATATTATAATGAATCCCTGTGATAGAAAGTGATGATTGTTTGCAAGTGTTAAGTGTTTGATTCATGAACGACATGACATGGCACAAGCATAGACTAGCATGGTTCAAGATATAGAATCAAGTGAATAGGAACTAAATATTGATTTATAGTCTTTTAGAGTAAGAAAACGGTAGAAGGTATATCAGGGTGTAATATTTATTGGAGGTCATGATGAGTATACAAACCCATTTCGTATTATTATTGAATTCTCACTCCACCCCTCCAATAGTAATTTTCTAAAATATTGAAATGTTACAATTCAAGATTTAACTCAATAAGCTCTTTATGTTTATTGACATCATGATCTTGAAAGCCTTAAGATTTATTTATTCAAGTTATTGAAATAAATATTATCATACTATTATTGTTACTTAAACCTCTCTTTTCTGATTGTTAAATCCTTATTTTTTCCTTAGCATGATAAAGTTCTAAAAATTGAAATATTGAAAAGTTTGTTCCAAGCTATTAAGCTCTTATTTGACTCTAAAGTTGAATTCTTGAACACCATGAAACATTTTTGTTCAAGCCATTGATATACTATTATATTGTTATTATTTTTGTTATTGTTATTTTATTGAAACTATAATACCCAAAGAAGAAATCTCCATTTGATATGGGTAACATCAGAGTTGTGCACAATTAGAAAAGCTAATAGATAGGCACAGTGTATCCACCTCAACTAGGAGGGACAATCCTAGCCGTGGAGTTTGATCAACCTCATGACTTTCTATGTGTTGGGGTAAGAATTTGGCCTGAGCCACCACCCTATTTATATGTGTGGGAAGTAATATCTCCCAAACAATGTCATTATTGTTATGATTTTTGCTCCAAATTTGATAACCCTTTTCCATGAGAATGAGAAGCAAGAACTTCTAATCTAAACAAGTGTTCTATGTTTATTGTATATGATACTCATAAAGATTATTTTTCTATGATTACTAGCCATATGATAAATATGCCTATTGGACCTTCAAAGTTATAAAAGCACCCATTTATTTAATTTTTATCGTACTCACTAAGATCATAAATCTTACAGGTGTACCCTTTTTTTATAACATTTCAGGTTCCATAAATGTGGGTAGAATTTTCCAAGCTCATTGATTTTCATTTGGGTGATAGTTATACATGTATTAAACGGGTGATATCTAGATGGTTTCCAAGGACCTATTGATAACATTTTGTATTAAGTAAAGTTATCTTATGATTGTAGCCATCATATTGTTTTATTATGATTATTAATTATACTTCACATTTGATTATTGCATTGTGTTTCTTAGACATGTTAGGATGTTTGTCATGGGTTTTATGGGTTCACTAGCACTTTTGCAACTAATAAGTTGACTATGTCTCCTACAATGGTAAATAAATCATACATATTTACTAATATCAAATGAGAAGAACATGAAACCTAAGAAAGTAGTGATGATAATAATGATCCAATAAATAATATCCCCGAAGATGATAGCCACTTTTATAGGAAAGCATAAGAGTTCAAGGGCAATTAGAAAAACCAATTAAAAGAAGATGAGTGACATAGACAAATGCTTAAAGATTGTAAGGATACCTATTCAGGGTGGGTCATCAAAGGTATAATAGAACCTAGTATAAGAAAAGTTTAATCTTCTTATTTTAGCTTTTAATAAGATTCTTGAAGTTAAAACTCAAGGTGATGTTTTCTATATTTAGGTTGTGGAGTTTTTTACTCAATGTCATAATAGTGAATTTTTCTTGGCACTTTCTACCAATGCTAAAAAAACATAAATGGTTGAAGTCAAGCGGTATTGCTTTTCCAATAGAAAGTTATATTCCTCAATTTGAGGGTGATGAAATGTGATAAAAAAAACCTATTATGGTGGAGATTATTTTGATTTATTATGATTTGGTTGTTCTAACTTTATTTATTACTTTCTTATTATTCTTATACATGTCTATGTTGTTGACTAAAAAATAAAAAGCTATCTTTATATATATATATATATATATATATATATATATATATATATATA
>CAOJBK010432626.1:0-18723 GCA_948294925.1 Codiaeum variegatum | reverse complement strand
GAGATGGATCTTTGATAAGAAGATTTTAAATAAGCCCGCCCCATTCACCATCCAGTACCCCACTCAAGGACTATGATTATCACATTAATGGCACTAGTAAAATTTGTCCATTTTGAGAAGATCATTCTGGATGCAAGCAACGTCAGTGTTAGTATTGGACTTCCCAACCACAAACTATTAAGCAAAATCATAATGGCAAAGAAGCAAAATAAGCATGCAGAAAAAATTCCTCCGCAATGTCATATTAGAAAGTCAAGTCCGCTTATCTTAAGACAGTGCATGAAACATGCAGATTAAATGATAAATTACAGACATAATATTTCAATTCTGGAGCACAACCTACCACTGAAGCCTCTACTGCAATAAAAAATATAGCTAAAAGCCAGAACTGATAATTACCAATGGCTTTGCAAATATTAATACCAAGCAGTAGACTATACAAAATATTAAAATAATACGAACGCACATATTGCAACGTTGATAGCAGAGCACGTAAATTCCCCTCTTTTCCTGCAGCCCAACGTTTGATCTCAACATCTAGTGTTTCAGCAATTCTCTGAAATAATGATGTATCAATATCAGCGTTTCAATATAAAAACCCACATAGAACAGAGAGTGAAAACAACATACAACTAAATTATTTATCTTTTCCACTTGAACCTTTTGAATTAATAGAAAAGGATAAATGCTTGGCACATCAACCAAAAAAAACTATAGTTGATAAATGGTTAATTTGAAGGGCTGACATTAATTGCAGACTTTTAGAGCTGAAAGATCTCCCATTTTATAGATATGTCACCACTGATAAATCGAGTAACAAAAGGAACATATATGAATAGAGCATAATGATTGAGGTGGTTTTCGTTGTAGAACAAGGTAAAAAGACGTATCAATGCCATTCCTTGTGTGCTTTTATAGAAAATGCAGAAGCCAGAAGTTTGGGACTTTGGAAAATATAGGAACAGAAAGTGATTGAATTCACTATTGAATGATTGGAAACTTATTTCAAGATCACATTGTTGTTCTCAGTTTTGCTGAGATCATTATAGTATGCCACATACACCTAATTCACTGCCCCCCTCCCACCAATATGGTATCAGGGTCCATGACATGCTAGAATGCAGCACTCCAGCAACCTTGGTTGCCCAGAACTGGAGATCTGTGCTTGTCTCAGTCAGAGGGATTGGAAGTAGATTGCTCGATAGCTTACCCAAGAAGAAGGTGGATTTCTTCTCCTTGGATTGGCATTTCTGCTTAGGATTTTTTTCCCAGGTATTTTTAACGACACCAGAAGCTAAAGAAAAGAACATCCAATGATGGTTCTATAGCAAATAGCAAGGGAAGCACTTCCTTTACCTGATAATAGATCATCATTTATCTGATAAGACTGAGGCTAATAGTCATTGCATCAGATTATAAGCACATGAAAGGTCACAAAGAGGGGAGATGGTAATGAATAAGAAAGAATGTGGACTTTCAAATTTCGAATTTTATGGGAACATGGAACCTCAAGCTTCTTTAGTATGGAACCATGGACCACAAAACAAGTTAAAACTATATATTTTTTGCTTGGGGTTGGTCAAAGCATAATTTTTCTGTTTCGAATTGGGAAAGGAAACATGTTTAATATTTAAATAAAATAAGTTAAGGGCTATTTTGTTGGCCCAGTAAACAATATAAAACAATCATTTCATGCTTCGATGAAAGTGCAGACAAATCTCAATGAGATAAAAAATGATGAAATTGTTGATTGAGTTGTGGATTTGTGCCAAATTAGTTAACCATGACAATACCTTCTATTTACACCATAAGGTGGTCAACAAATTTCTCATGTTAGATAAAATTCTTTAAGTGATTGTGGGTCAAAGCAATAAAAGAAAACCTAATGAACCAAATATGTGCAATACACATATCATGATTCATGATCCAAATTAGCATACAGACTAGGCTGTTAAGTACTTTAGGAGAACCCATCCCTACAGGGACAAAAGCCTTATCCACCCATGTAATTACCCCAAATTATTGGTTCAGGACATTGAATCATATCATAACATAAACCTCTCCCTGCAACCCATGTAGTTAGGTGGCATATTCTCTCTCTGTCCCATCCCACAACCCTAGGTTCCCATTAAAGGTATCTATGATCTACATTACCAATGAGCATGTCTTTAAATTTTACATTTTTACTCGCAAAAAGAAAGAGCTCCTGCAACAAACCACTAACACTCAGGATTCATCATAATGAAAGATTTTTATTGTACATTCAGCATAAAATAATCTAGCCCAAATGTAGTTAGGATAGTCTTCTCCAAGCCCATTCTTGAACAAAAGACTTCCCAAAACCCACCCATCAAGCCCCCACTTTCTTTTTCTTCCCAAAAGAAACTGTTCATAAATGAACTAAAAAAGCTAGAATAGCAGTAACCCTAATAGAGTTTTCACTGCATTACTTACATGTCTCTCTGCTTGTTCCCTCTGAGCTTGAAGGTCTCGTTGATTCTTCTCAGCCAGTGCTTTTGCCTGAACATATAGATTTACAATTAAAAGAAGTTGAGCTAGTGTGTGTAGTCAAAAGCAAGAACAGAGCATAATTCATGAATCAATAAAGAACATACAGCGCGCTCCTGAGTCCTTTGATGGCGTTCCAACCTAGCTCTACGTCTCTCTTCAGTTTCGCCTTCAACCTCTTGGAATTCTCCAGATGCTCCAGTAGCTTTTATAAACAAAGCAGTTGAGTCAATTTACAACAAAAAATATGATACCATAGGATCCTTAATGATCATTCTAATTAAAAGTGTAACAACCTCCAAAAATTGAAGATAGATCATCAACAATATTTGTAGCTGAAGATGCTTTCTTCATGCTAGATGAAGTTCCCACTGATGTTCTTCTGGCAGCTTCAGACGCTCCCTTATTTTGGGTATCAAAGAAAGGATCCTGCAGCATAGGTTGACAAATTAACTCACTTATATTGCAACATATCAGAAGATGATACAAAAAATAATAAACATTTAATCCTACCGATGTGTTAGCCCTAGGCCTTGGTGCACTACTGGCTCGAGAGCTGAAAAATGATTCGAGATCATTTTCATTCCTTTGTTGGTTATCATTCTTTTGTTGATTCGCCCTAGCTGCAGCAGCAGCCCTTTCCCTAGCTTCTGCAGCAGCCCTTTCAACAGCAGCTCGTTCTGCTCTCTGTCGAGTATCAGCTTCAGCCCTTGCAACAGCAGCTCTCTCCCTTGCTTCTGCATTTGCCCTTTCTCGTGCTTCTGCAGCAGCCTTTTCTGCTCTTTCCCTTGCTTCTGCAGCTGCCCTTTCACGGGCTTCAGCTTGTGCTCTCTGAACTGCCGCCCTTTCTGCTCTCTCTCGAGCTTCAGCAGAGGCCTTTTCTACAGCAGCCCTTTCTGCTTTTAGGCGTGCTTCAGCAGCTGCTCTCTCTCGTGCCTCTCTAGTAGCCCTTTCTACTGCCTGTCTGGCCTTTTCCCTTTCCCTCTCAATCTCCCTTGCTCGCTCTCGCTCTCTCTCTATCCTCCTCAGCTCTCTTTCTTTCTCCTCTCTTTCCCTCTCAACTTCACGAACTCTCTCCCTCTCCTTCTCAAGTCTCCTCTGTTCCCTCTCTTCCTCTTCCCTTTCCCTTTGTTGCCTCTCACGATCCAATCTCTCTTGCCTTTCTCTCAATTCTCTTTGCTGAGCTTCTTGCATATCTTTATCTAGTTGACTACTGTCTCTACTTCTAGCAGCTTTTAGATACTCCCTCTCTCTCATTTGCCTGAATTTAGCTTCTGCTTTATCCATGGCCTCCTTCATGGCGGCAGCAGATGCATTTGCTTCCCCATCTTCCCCATAGAAAACATCAGCATGTTCACTGACATTACTTTGGCTTCTACCCATAACAAAATCTTCAAGTTCATCTATTTGAGATGGCGTGGAGCTCCTTGTAGCACGAGCTGATCCGGGGCTTTGAGAGTATGAAGTGGAATGTGGGAACGAATATTCGTTTACCTTCTTTCTCGAGTTTGAAACCTGAGGTGGTCTAGGAGGCGGAGGCCTTGAAGGGGGAGGAGCACTGGTAGGCTGAGTAAAAAGAGGAACTTCAGATACAGTAAGCCATATATCATCTGGTGATTCTGAAACATCTTCAGATCTTGGAGGCGAGGTTGCCTCATTAGGAGTGGCATTCATAAACGAAGGAGAGGACATATTTTGGCCAACAGATCTTTGAAAATCTGTTGAAGCAGTAGGCATATCAAACAAGGTTTCATGAGATTCCTGGAAATCATCATTAGGCATCTTCTTCTGTGAGAGGCCTTCAGCTTCATCCACAGGATACTTGTCAGTCGGCTCTTTACTAGCAGGAGAATAAGAGCCACCCTTGTTTAGGTCAGTTCTTAAGGGACTCCTATCTTTTGTTCTCTTATTGATTCCAGGTGAAACTGTAGGTACAGATTTGCCAAAGTTATCAAAGGAATCTATATCATCAAAAACTCCCCTCTTTCCAGATGAACCATCAACCTTAGTGCTTCCAGAGCTACTGAATTTACTAATTTCTTCCAATGGGTCAACATACAACCCGGAAGATGAAGCAGCAGGAGTCGAAGTTGACTCCAACACCACAAATGGCTCTTCCATCATACTAGAGGCTGCCCGAGCTGAAGTTGCTGGTGGTTTCTGGGACCGAGTAGACTCAGAAGTTGACCTGGGCATTGCACTGTGTGTTAAAATTCAAACGTAATTATCTTGTGAAGAAAAGGCACAAACAACTAGTCTAGTCAATCAACAAATCAGTGGAAACAAAACGGCAAGAAAACATGTAAAAATTTCTCATCAAAAGTTACTAGTAATCCACACAATGGCTCCTGCAGCAGCCTAAGCTATAGCTAGAATTGGTAGCTCTAAGAAGAGTTTGCAATAAAACAAAGGAAGAGGAGAGAAACAACAGGAACAAATATTTTGGTTTATTAGAATTTTCATACATACATAATATCTAATCCACGTTATCTTAGCTTAGAATCGATACTCACTGCACCCAAATTTATAAAAACAGTAAAGAAATAAAAACTCAAGAAAAAATTGTAGTAGATAACTGGCTAAAAATTTGAAGCCATAACTTGTCCACGTACAGTATATACTAGGTTGAAGAATACTTCATTTGTTTGAAAATAAAATTCAGCAGTCACAAATGATTGGCATTTTAAGTGAGGAATATTAGAATCCATTTTTGCATTACCTGGAAAAAAAAAAAACAGGATGTAGTCTGACGTAAAATTGAATTCAAATTGACAGATTAGTTTTCAATATATTAAGTATACCGAAAAATAATAGTAATGCATCACATGGTGCACTCTATATACACCCAATTAGTCACTATGCAGGTGCAAATGCTACTATAGATGATACCCTCTCATTTCCCTACATGTTCTTTTCATTATTAGTTCCTAATTAAAATGCTTTATTGCCAAACTTATTAGTGACTTTGAGCTCATTTTCTCTCAAAGGAAACTCAAAAGAATGAAAACCATAAAATGTCCATTGCAGATGGCACGCAACCACCAATCCAAACATTCTAGACATTAC
This sequence comes from Codiaeum variegatum, assembly GCA_948294925.1. Classification (NCBI taxonomy): domain Eukaryota; kingdom Viridiplantae; phylum Streptophyta; class Magnoliopsida; order Malpighiales; family Euphorbiaceae; genus Codiaeum; species Codiaeum variegatum. The sequence goes on along the minus strand of CAOJBK010432626.1, from coordinate 13,149 downwards.
ATTAATTTCACTATTTTATTTGTACGGACTTGGTTGTCATTTCACAAATTAAAACCTATTTGACTGTAGACACATGGAATAAAAAGGTTATATAATTTTAAGCATTACTTTAGCTGACTAGGATCTTCAAGATCTAAATATCTTTGTGAAAATTCATCACTGCCAAAAGAATACTTACAGGCAAAGGTCCATCCATATATTTAGCATTTTAAAATGTTACTTCTTAAAGCATGTTACCAGAAAAATAACATAGTAAATCTTTGTACACATTACTGCAGTAAAAGCAATCCCATAAAAATTCAAATATTGGCAAATCCAAAAATCATATAAACTTAAACTGCATAAATCTCAATCAGAACTTTCTATATAAAGGAAATGCAAGTGAAACTATAAATGTTCTTAAGTTTGCAACTTGTGTAGCTTAGCCAATAGTTAGATTTCTAGTTAATTAAGAAGCATTCCTTGTTACAAAGGCTTATGCGCAGAGCTATAGAAGATGCCAAAGAAATTAAAAATAAAATGATTGATTAAAAAAAAAAACAAAATGCATTAAGAGCTCATTTCAATACAAAGTCATTCCTTTGGATACTGTATCTAAGTTAAATTTCCATGGTTTTCACTTGAAACAAAATCCAAGTACTCAATCATTTGAAATGGTCATCTATCCAAAATTGACCTTAACATAATATAAATCAATATAAAACCAAAATGCAAAAACTAAGTAATTTGTGCACAAGAACCTGATTTACTAAACCAACAACAGCAACCAAATGAAGGAGTGTGATGACAAAATCAAATACCTGCTAATATTAGGAGAGCTACTGCGACCAAAGCCAGGAAGCAAATCGTCAAAAATTGCAGAATCGTTTTCCAATTTGGCAGTCTCTTTTCTGGATTCAGTATCCTTTCTACCTAAATTCCCGAACAGATCATCAAGTGGTAAGCTGTTGTTCTGCGCCCTATGCTTGGGCGAAGAAGTCCCGATCGAAGCAAGCACATCATCAAATTTGGCAGATTGTGGGCCGGTAGATGCACTCTTTAGCCCAGGGAATCCATCGAACATATCGTCATCATAAACCGGTTTATCAAAAACCGGCAGCGAAGCTGATTTCACATTCTGGTCCTTAAAAATGGAGTCATAATTAAATGTAGAAGAAGAAGAGTTAGTTCCTCCACCTCCGCCTCCGCCGCCACGCGATTCTGCATACTTAGGCGGTCCGCCGAAGACATCATTGAACAAGAGGCCATCACTAGGGCTATGATCATGATCATCAAAAATAGGAGCAGATTTGGTTGAGGCAGAGGTGGATCGAGAGTTAACAGGAGTAGCACCGGATCCGAGACCGAAATTAACAGAGGAGAAGTTGGTTGTGGTGTTGGTATTCCGAGGTGGAGCCATGGGAGCAGATTTACCTTGTGGTTTGTACCCGAAATCCCGGGCTAAGATACCAGGAAAATCATCCATAGCTTTCCACAATTTAAGTCGTTATCAGCGATGGATCTGCACGGCGCCTCTAACTGGTGGTCGTGGTGGTTTTGGAAATTTGAAATTTTTAGATCTAGGAAAAAAAAAGGACTAAATAATAAAGCAAATCATAGGAAGAACCAACACGGAGGACACCGAGAGAGGAGAGCCATTTGGGTTGGGGTGCATGGTAAAAAGTTAGAAGAGAACCAAAATTAGAGGGTGACTGGTCAATTACAACATAACTCAGGTGCGAAAATGAAAACCAGAACGTAAGGCTATGTTCATTTGTGAAATTTTGGACAATTTTAGTTTTGGATAGCAGAAAATATATTCAAATAAGTTACTTTTTATAAAAAAAGATAAAAAATAAATTTTTTTAGATTATAATTAAAAAATTACTTTTATAGTTTTTCATTTATTTTATAAATAAAAAATAGAAAATTTTAATTTTTTAAAATATAATTAAAAATTTTATAAAAAATAAATAAACATATTTTTTTATTTTTTAATAATTTTTTTAAATTAAAAAATTGAAAATAATTAAAAATTAAAAATAATTTTTCATTAATAAACACAGTAATATTTCTCTAATAATATTTTTGAAAGAAGGGTCTACCCCATAGTTTTAAATTTGACAAAAAAAATTAAATTAATCTCTCAATTATATAGTTTGGAATAAATAAATATAATAATTTAGTTCCTAAATTTATAATAAATGACAAAAAAGACAATAATAAATTTTTAAACATAATTATCTCTAAATAAATATGACCAATTAAACATTTAACTTTATTATTTATGACAATTAAAGATAATTTAATAATTTTATTCTTTTGAATTATTTTATTTTTTATGTCTCTTAAAATAAGTTTTTTAAAAAATATATATAATTTTAATTAACTATCATAATTAAATTAAATAATCTAATAAAAATCACAATATAAACTTCTAAAAAACAACTATAAAATTACAAATTTTAAATTAGTTTCACAAATTTTTTAATGAAGCATAACAAATAATATTTAAACAAACTATAATAAATAAATTAAGCAACTTTTCTTTATTTAAATAATAAAATATATATTTATAAAAATATAAAATTAAAATGAAATTATTTAATTAACTACTATAAATTAACTAATAAATTTACTATATTATTAAATTGATTTTTACTTAATCAAATTTATAAAAAATTAATATAAAATATTAGTTTATAAAGTTATTTACTATTTGTCTCAATAAGCGTGGCTTGATGGTAAGTAGCTAATGTTTACAACTGTATACTTCATGTCCAATTCTCGAAAATATAGGATGTAAAATTGATTTGAACATTAGTCCACCTTTCTATCTTTTTTTTTAAATCACTATTTAAATTTTATCAAAATTTATTTAATTAAATTTTAAATTAATTATAATAGTTCAATTTAGTTTTTTAAAATAAAATTAAGATTATATAAAAAATTTATATTTTTTTATTTTTAAGTCAATTAAACTAAATATGTTCATATTATTTTGATTATAATAAATAAATAAATAATAAATTTCTAAAATTTCACTTATAATTTTTTAAAAATTATCAAATTATTATTGTAAAATTAAAAACTTATGTGAATAGATTTATTTGAAATATATTATAAAATAATTTTATAAAATTAAAATTTCAAATTAATTTTTATAAGTTTTTATTGAATAAGAAGATTAATTAAATTGCATAACAAATTTGTTTCTATAATATTTTTTAAAAAAATCAATTCTATAAATTAATTAATTTTAGTATTTTATTTAAATAAATTACTTAAGTTAATTATTATAGTTTATTTATAAATTTATAAAATTAATTTAAATTTATAACTTTAAATACTTTATTTGAAATTTTATTTGATAATTTTAAAGTTATTTAATCTAATTACAATAATTAATTATAATAATAAATGAGATAACATTATTTTATTATCCTTAATTGTCCCATACAATAAAAGTTAATGGACTAATTTTTCATTTATATTTAGGGGTAATTATGTTTAAACTTTATTATTGTCCTTTTTTCTCCATTTATTATAAGTTGAACGACTAAATTATAAAAAAAAAAGTTAATTTTTCTTTATTTATCTCCATTTATTAAGAGACTAATTTGGCACTTTTGCCTTTCAAATTTAGATATTTTAAACAATTTTTACCTTTTGGTGTCTAAAAGCCCGTAACAGAATCTTAATAGTTATCTGAATAACTTTGTCATTCTTTGACCTTCACTATGACTGTTCATCTCACTACCACCTTATCTCATCATCTTCCTCATTTTCATCACCACCTTCTTTTTCTTCTAATCGCATAAAATAGAATTGCATTCTTCTTTTTCTTCCTCTAATTTGGTTCATCTTTAGTGACGGTTCAAAATGGATAAAGGTTTTATTTTTTTTAATATTTTTTTCTATTTTATGAGTTAAAATAACAAAATAAGTGGATGGTGGTGAAGATGATAAATGGCTTCAAAATTGATAATGATTTATAGTTGTATTAAAATTTTTTACATTTAATATATGGATAAAAAGGTGATGATTATGATGATGAAGGGGGCTTTATTTATTTATTTATTTTTAATCTTTGATTGTAGGTAGCAGAAGATTAAAAACTATGGTTGGTGAAAAAAAAATAATATTTGATTCTTTGTTTTAGAAAAAATTGAGAAAAATAAAGAATGAGAGAAATTATGAATTTTTAGTTTAGTTTGGGTGTTTTATTATGGGAAAAGTGAGGGAAAGTAAAAAAAAAAAAAAAAAAGAGAGATAAAATCTAGAGATTTTCAAGAACAAATGGATCTATTAAGGATCCATTAACGAAATGGCTTTTTAGACACTATATTAAAAATTAAATAGATTTTTACACTATAAAGATCAAAATAGTTTAGGTAGTCTAAATTTGAAACTACAAAGGCTTATTAGATCCTTTGCCCTTCAATTTTTTTTTATCAATTGTCTTTTAAAAAATTATGGATAAAATATTATTCAGTTCCTAAGGTTTAGTGAAAGTCATTGTTTCATCCTTATATTTTTTAGAAATAAGTTATTTTATCCCTATATTTAACTTCTGTTATATAATTTGATCATTCTATTAAGTTTTCATACTTCTCCGTTAAAGAAGTTTAAAAAAATAATTAAAAAAATTTAAAATCCTAAAATACCCCTTTCATTTTTTTAACACCATCTTTGTTCTTTCTCTATCTCTTTTATCTTTTCCTATCTAACCATCTCTCTCTCTCTCTCTCTCTCTCTCTCTCTCTCTCTTTCTCTCTCTCTCTCTCAATTCTGAAATGCATAGAAAGAATTGAAGAAGGGAGATTAATGTATTGATTTTGTGGTTTTGAGTTTTGATAAATTGAATGACATAGAGATTGGATATTAATAGTGATCTAGATTTTGAATAGAGGAGTCGACTATAAAGACGATGGTTTTAGTTTTGGACACTGACTCTACCCATTTTCAAATGGTTTGAGAAGACTTGAAACTGCTTCATCAGTTTTTGGGTATTGACTCCTCTTTTCAGTCGTTAATGCATAGTTAAGCGAGTTGACAGAGATGGTGATTATGGTACTAAGATGGAGATTTAAACTTGGGGTTAGGGGTTTAAATTGGGTTGATAATGGAGGAATAAGTCGCGAGGAAACCAGATTGAGAGCTTCGTTCAGGATTTGTGACCAAGAGTGGTAGTTTGATGTTGAGGTTTCATCAGATTTTGGATTTTGAATGATGACGATGTGCTCAGGTGGTTATGCTGTTGAAAATAGAGGTCTAAAATTCGGTGGAGTTTGAACAAGTTAGGCTAGTGATGGCTACTGGGTATGGGTTCCAGCGGCGAGGAGGTGGAGCTATGGGTTGAATCTCGCTATTGTCGATGGTTGCTAAATTTTTTGAGTTTTAAATCCATGACACATCATCAATTTCATATTAAAATTGATTTCATATCTCATTCAATATTTGTTTTTACAAGTATTAGTTGACTCTTTCTTATTGTCTTGATCTTAATTTCTCTTTTCAATCCTAGTTATTTCAATCTTCTCTCTCTCTCCCTCTTCAATCTGTTTCTTATTGTTGACAGTAAGATTGTTGAGTTTGGGGTTTTGATTCTTGAATTATTTAAGAAGTTCATTTAGATTAAAGATTATATGATTGGTAGAAAAATGAAAATATGAGTGTAAATGAAGGTCATTTTAGACTTTTCACTAATGTTTAACTGAAAATTTATCGACTTTTAATAGAAGGACAAAACCATACACAAAAATAAAATAGTGGGACAAAATAACTGATTTCTACAAATATAAGGATTAAACCATGACTTTTACTAAATTTTAGGGACTAAATAGTATTTGACTAAAAAATTATTATAATCTTACCAAATCCAGTTCGAGCTTTTCCTTGTTCAGACTTGGTTCGATATTTGTTTTCCGAACTTGAGTTAGGTCAAGTATCAAAATTAAGTTCAATTGTCTTAGTTTAAACTTCAATTAAATTTAAATATAATCAAACTTAATTCATTGAAATTTTATTTATAAATTATAATCAAACTTAATTTGAGCTCAGTGTTTTTTTTGCCTGAAAGAATTTGAGCTCAATCTATTAATAAATTATTATTGATATGATATGAACTCAAGTTGAACCTGTTTTAGAGTTCATTTATAGTTTATTATCTATTTAACTTGCTAATAGTGTTTCTAATAGAAAATTTTTAAAACCAATTAAAAAAAAATTTGATTTTTTAAAAATAATTAATAATAACATTTAACATAACATGTATAATAAATATATTAATTTTTAGGAAAAAGTACAAGAAAGGGATCTCATTTCCAATTTAGAGTTTGTGAAACTTTTTGTGACAATTTAGGATTTATAGTTCAATTTGTTAGCAAAATAGAGTCTACACCTAATATGTTGTTACTTTGGTCTTACATGGTGTCAATTTTCATCTGACACATGTATGCCACGTCGGATGAAGATGGGCGAAAATCCTATTTTGCTAACAGATTGAACCATAAATCCTAAATTGTCACAAAAAATTTCACAGACCTTAAATTCAAATGTGTTAAACTACAAGACCCTTTTTTGTACTTTTCCTAAAATTTTAAGGGTTTTTTGGGTAGGTATGTCACTGGTTTTGCTATTAACGTTGGGTCATGTCCTATTCTTATTGTGGAGTTGTGAGGCTTGTTTTATGGTTTGCAGATGGCTTAGAGTAAAGGAGTTCATAATCTTTTTATGGAATTGGACAATAAAGTAGTAGTGGATATGGTTTTGGGAAGGTGTGAAGTTCATATTATGGGTCAAAGCTTGGTTATAGAGATCAAGAAATTGATGAATAGCTCCTAGAATGTTTCCTTAAGTCATGTCTACAGGAAAGTAAATAGATGCACAGATTGGCTGGCTCACCATGGTGCTTCTTTGGATTTTGGGTTTAATGAAATTGTTTTCCCACCCATGTATCTCAATAGTTTGTTATTTGAAGATGTTTGTGGCCTTGCCCTTGAGAGGGTTTATAATACATGATGTAACACCTTTCTTTGAGTTTAAGTAAAGTTTTTCAGTGCGTAGGGATTTGTGATGAGGTTGCTATTATGGTACCAACCTAGTTGGGATCACTTTGTGCAACTACTGAAATCTCCATTCACTTTTTTTTATAGAATATACACATACTAATAAATAAAACATAGCTTAGTATCATTATATTAAATAATATAGTAAAAAATTATACCATCTTAATTAAAAGTATATATTAATAAGTTAAATTATAATAAAAGATTTAAAATGTTAAAATCAATAAATTAAAAAATTATAATAATATAATTATTGAGCTTTTATGAACTATATCAAGTTATTTGGGATTTGTTCATGAGTTTAATTGAGTTAAGCTTAACTTTATTAAGCTTAGCTCATTTATATACCTGACCTTAAAATAAGGCTTATACTTTATTTGTTATAGAATAAGTGGAATATGAACTAGTTTTTATCCAATTGATTGTTAAACTCTTTTTTTAATCAACTTGACTCATTTATATCCCTAAATTATAGGTAATAAAAGAGGGGAAAAAATTTACTCATTGCTAAGGTTGACTTAATCACCTGAAACCAATCATCTTAACATGTAATATTTTTTCATCATTCCTTTAGAATTTCATTTCCTCTTTGTCTCTAATCTATTTTAGGGTTCCTTTTGTGGAAATCACCGGTGGGCACAACTGCTGATAGGAGTAATCCTCTTATTGCTTCCTTTATATATTTTCTTTGTTTCTTGTGTTTTGTTCTAATTTCTACCTTTACTTGATATATGACCTTTGTTAGTTTTCTTGTTATTCCCGTTCATGGTGTTCCTCTGCAAGTGAATCAGGTAATTATCTTATCCACAGTAGCTCAAGCTTTTAGATCTGGATGCATTGATATTCATAAGGCTTCTTTATGGTGGTTGGATTTAGCCTTAGGGTAAAGCAAAGCCATGCTCTAAAGATGATTATAAAAGAAGAAATTTCAAGGTTATTATATCGATTTAGATTCTCTAGCGACCTCAAGTTCTAACTTACTTAGATCGATTTGTACTAATGCTTAAATGCTGATTTTAGCCCTTATAAAATTTGTGTTACTTGATTGGATTATTTTCAAATTCAGTTCGTACTTTGGCTAGAAGATTGCTTGTTCATATAGTGAAAGTTTACTCAAAATCCACCCTCTATCCTGGTCTTTGATGAAGATATGGTCAACCATATAGTCCTCTAAGATTATATTAATAGAACTAGGTTTATATGGTTCTTATAGCCTTCGGGTCAAACATTTAGACTTAAAGCTTATGTTTAAAAATCCATAAAATATGGTTAGTTATAATAGACATTGGTCGAAATAAATTTCTGTTCACTACAAGAAAAATGATCTTTAATGTGAGAAAAACCACCATTAAAATCATTAAAAACATTTAGTGAGGGTAAATTCCTATTATGGTTCCTCTGTTAGTACCTCCACAACTAAATGTAATTAATAATGGGAATTGTATCTAGTCATTAAATGTAATAATGACGGTAAATTTACCATCATTAATTATTAGTCCTAACCACAAAATATCCTATCATTATTGTGTGATTTTACTGTCACTAGACTTTTCTTTAACAATAAATTTCTATCATTATTAAAATTTTACCCTTTCTAAGATGAATTTTCCTTTAGCTATCTTCAATTTTCCTCCCACTAATAATATTTATATGCTTTAATTCTAATAAAATACATATATTAAGCAATTACAAATTTAAAAATCCATATAATTCCCTTGAATGTTTAAATAGCTAGGAATATACACGGAGAACAAAAATTAAATATCTACAAGTCTTCTCTTTTCAATTTCTACTCCCTAATATTAAAAAGAAAGTCTAAAAAAAAATCCAAATACATCAATAATTTAATACTTGTAAGAAAGAAAAAATTGCTAATTGCATTTATATTCTTTGAGTTAGCTTCTTAGCTTGAGCAACCTATAATAAAAAAAAAATATATAAACATTTAATTTCAATATTAAAAATATGAAATAATATTAATTTCAATATCACAAACATTTATACCATCCCACATCAATGTATAGTTTAAGATATATAAGTTCACATATGTTCTTGCCCCCTAAGAGAACTACTAATCAATTTAGCAAAATTTTCAATTGAGTAACTAATAAAACATATGTACTTAGTTTCTTGATAATATGAAAAATAATTTTTGGCAATGTGCAATCAATTGTGAGTCATTGTTCAAGAAGTATGATATGAATAAAGAATAAAATAAATTATAAAAAATTCAAATATTAAAATGCACTGTTCAAATAATTTAGAAGGCATTCTATGGCACACATGACTTGAGCTACAAATTTAAATGAACTTTAAATTGCCCAATTGTTAAATTTAATCTTGGCCCATTTGCTTTTAACTGGAAGCAATGTGACTTATATACAAAACAAGAAATAAATCAACGACTCTAAGAAAGAAAGAAATCAATTTGAAGTAATAATAACTTTCATATATTTCACATCATTATGCATTTTACCCCTGTAACAAACTTGTCCATTATTAAATCTTCCAACCCTATGAAGAGGTCTAATTAATATCCAATAACTTCATGTTGTATAATTTAGGATGCTCAGCCTTAGTTGGCTCTGCCAGCCACATGATATTGGCAAAATTACTTCCCTAAATTAAAAACAAGCCTCAACTCTATACCACAATAATACAAGAATACAACTTTTTTGTTAAGTGCATAAAATCAAAAATTTTTATCACAAAGAATTACCTATCTGAGTGGCTTATCAATAGTTATGAACTCCACATTTGTCTTTCTTTTTTCTTTCTCTCTCATACATGTCCAAAACTTTTATGCTCAGCTTATTGGTTGAAATATCTATAGTATAAGATGCCCAGATCACCCTGTTGACTATTTTTGCTCTCACACAAGCTTTCATAACATTATATACTCCTTGGATGGTGGTTTGATCTTGTCATTATATATACCAACACAAATTAGAAAATTATTTTTAAAAAAGGCTAAGTTAATGAAGGATAGTTTCATATATCAACAATTAAAAAAAAGGCAAAATGACAATGAATGCAACTGAAAAATGAAAAAGAAAAATAACTAACAAGTAATTGTTGTAAAATAATGTATTATTTTTGGCATGTGTATGGATGAGAAGCAACAACCCATAGTTCCTAAGATTATTTGTCCAAACAAAAAAGAGTGACCAGAGATAAGTGAAACACAAAAGGATATATAAAGTTATCCAAAGGTGAATTTGTTAGATGTTGTGTATTATGTAGAGAGAAAGAAATGCATCATGTTTTCAGCAGCAACAACCAAATATTAGTAGAGTTTCATTACATAATAGATGTTATCTATTGTGGAAAAATAACATGATTTTTTTTTCTATTTTAAGCCACATTTTGAGTGGGATCCACTTGGTAAAAGTGGAAGGTCTTAGACGTTTCAGATTCTATGACATGAGAGTTTTGAAACAATAAATTATACATTCAAAATGGTGGTAAAGTGAATGATAAATTGTCTCATAAAGTTACACATTTAACATGGCCAAAATGGTGAAAATGAGAGTTCATCCCACATTGGATAAAGATGAAATAATTTTTGGGTTTATATATAGCCTTCCATTTTATAGTGGATAACAAGAGGCTCTCTCTATGCGCGCAGGGGGGGGGTGCAAATCTCGACCACCCCAAGCCTAAAAATTCCACTAGTGCCTACACGTCCTGCTTATACGAATGTCAGCCCAAAAACTATGGGCCTAGACAAGTCCAAAGTTTTGCTCAACCATGCGAATAAGTTAAGGCCATGCGCCTTACTATTTCAATTTTAAAAGAATCGCAAAATTTGAATAAGAAACAGAGAGTCGCACGACCTAAAAGGGTGTTTGCACGGGGCCATGTGGACGGATTTAGGCCGTGCGCCTTATTGTGTTGGCTAGTTACAAAGTTAAAAATTTAGAATAAATTTTTGTAACTCATGGTTTATGAGTAATTATTAGGAGTTATCAGAGGTTTTAATTGTGTATTTAAACATGATAACTCCTAATCCACACCATTAATATAAATTGGTGGCCTTCCTCTATTTTGGAACAACATCAATATCAAGAACATAGGAAAATCACATAAAATTACATAGAAAAACTCACATTTTCTACACTTGCATTCTTTCTCTCAAAAACTCTTAGCTTGAGTTCAAACGTTGTGAAGTTCATCGGGATTTTTTGTTATTGTTAAGCAAAGAAATTAGTGCATGTTGTATCCTGGGAAATAGATGCCAAAATAAACCTACATCAAGGAATAGGTGGTGAATCTATTTTAAGAAAATTGATAATACAGGTCTTAGATTTTCTTTACTCATTTATTTAATTTTCCTTTGCTTCTTAATGTTTCTGTTTATTACATAAATTCGATTTATGTTATGAATTAACAAGTTTCTGCAGGTGTTTTGACTTATTACAAAATTGAATGTGTTTCAGTTTTGGCTTATTTATATAAGCTAAATAATTCTGATTTGTAATAATTTACAATTGGTTATACATCCATTGAATTTGTTTCAGTTGCTAAATTTTAATTGCTACTGTTTCTTTATTTAATTTACTAGTTTTTCTCTTCTACTATTATTGGTTATGTAATAATTGTACTTTGAATTATTATTTTGTTGTAATTTGGATTTTTTAGTTGTTATCTCTAATTCTTCTATTTCCTTGCACTGTAATTTGTTGTAAATTTTTTGTAATTTACTAATTACATTATAATTGTATAATCACAATCTTAAAACAAAGGACTAATCAATTGTGTAATTGATAACAAACCTAAAATAGATTCATAATTGAGATGACAATTGATTTACCCATTGTGGAAGGATAAAATCCTCCAATCACCTCTCTAACTACTATTGTAATTAAAGAAACAGTCACTTCTGTGGTGAATGATTCCATGGTTGCTACTATCACCTCTATGGTGAAAAGAATTAGCATTGGTAACAAGAGATGAAGAGGAATCCAAGAAGTAAACTAATTTCTAAGGGGAAATGCTGCAATAGTGACATGTGAAGGAGAGTTATCGAGTCGCTTAGCGGAAGCAAAAATGAAAAATTCTTATGTGATAAATGTCTTTTATCAAACTCTTTGATAAATGTCTAAATCTAAGGTTTGGATCAATAACTCAATTAAGGATACTGATAGCCAATTATTGTGCAAAACACAAATATAACCAAGGAAGGATTAGAAGCATGAAATACCTCAACTCCATCCTTCATATATATCTTCAAGTGTGAAGCCTCTAGCTTGAATCACACTAAAGCTTTCCCAAATCTTGATCTCCTCTCCTATTTAAGAAGCTTGAATCGTCTTTCTTTGGTTACCCAAACTTTCAGTTTTTGCTCCTCTACTTGAGAACTTAAGATGAAGGGATTGGATCTGGACTTGATTCTCTACACACTTCTTTCTCAAAGATATAGAAGAAGAAGAGTTTGTAGTTGAAGAACTCTTCTTCAAAAATAAACTCTATTCTCTCTATTTGGTGTGGTGTTTAAAACTTTCTCTCTCTAACACTTAAAGAGTTTCTCTCACTAACTCTTTGGAGAACTCAAAAGTTGAAGAAGATGATTAGTATCACTTCTTCTTATATTGAGTGTGTTAGGCTAAAAGATGATAATAACCTCAACTAATCCCATACCTATTAGCTACCTTTTCCCTAAATTAAGGGAGTTATGGTTAACTTATCTAATTGACTATTTGACTAGTCAACTAGATTAAGTTGCTAGTTAGTAGGAATCACCTTTAAACCTTAATTAACCACATCTAATGTGGATTAAGCTAACATCTCATGTCAAGCTTAATTTTTTTTATTTGTCCAAAACCATTTCAATTAGTCATTCTTATTTGTATCTCATACAAATTATGATATAATTGAATTAATCCCTTTATGAATTAAACTTCAAGACATGTTAGGGTCTTTGTATATTTAATTACAAGTTTAATTCAATTTTCATTAATAATTGATTAAACTCTTTAATTAATTATTAATATAACTTATTTCTAAGCTATGAGAATTGCTTTATAGTGTGTGACTTATTAGGTTCATGTTCTAATTAGCAATGGGATAAAGAAGACTCTTTTCTTTCTTCCAAGTGTGT
>CAOJBK010432161.1:0-15532 GCA_948294925.1 Codiaeum variegatum | reverse complement strand
TATACAAGGTCCTATATATATACAAACTAACTAGCTATATGTGGAAACTAATCCCTAGAATCAAGCCTCTAATCAATCTTAATTAATTACATAATCATATCATATCTTTAACAGACATAATGTGTATGCCTTATGAGCATTCATGCTAGCATCTTGGTTGGAATGAATTCGAAGTACTAAGATGATGCTGAGAAAAAAAAAGGTAAGGCTTGTAAACCTTAATTTTTAATTCGGTGAATTGATGGCTTTGTGAGGATCAAATAGCAATTAACTTGATGTTTTGTTAGATTTATTATTCATGGTACCGGAGTATGTGGCAGAACAGTTTTTTCATGGTTTTTTTAGCATTATTTTAGCATTGTAAGATGGTACTAATAATAGCAAATGGTATCTTATTTTTTTAGTATAATTTGGGTCAATTACATGGCTGCCAACCAAGGACTGATACCTGCAATTTTGAAACTAGGTTTTGCTTCTAATTTTATTTTCATATGTTCCATCAAATAAATTCGGATCTGCAGCCAATTTAGTCTCCCGTATTTACAAATTCCTAGTACTCTTGATCTGTATATTAATCATGCAAAGGCTTGTTCCTTTTCTTTTCTGCATCTCTTCATTAGGAAATGAACCATATATCTGATGAGCTGTCTACTACATTTATCAGACACGGAGAAATTCTATACTGAAGTTCAGGAAATCATACTTGCTAGATATAATAAAACTTTTGATTGGTCTCTCAAGGCAAAGATGATGGGGAAGAAAGCAATAGAAGCAGCAAAGGTTTTTGTTGAAGAGACTGGGATCAGTGACTCTCTTTCAGCTGAGGACTTTCTTGTAGAAAGAGAAGAAATGCTGAAGAATTTGTTTCCAACAAGTGAGCTGATGCCAGGTATTATCTATAGCAGTCATTGTGTATTCAGTTTCCTTTCAGCTCGGTTACCTTTGAGCTTTTCTCCTGATAATGAAACCACAAAAGAACAAGCACCTGAATAATTTGAACGAGTACTTCCTCAAATAACTTTATGCAATCACTGATTGATGGTTTAAAACCCTTTTTGCTAAGGTAGTTCATTTGACACAAGTTGACGACTGAGGTACAAAGCTATTTCTTGCTATTTATTTAATACCAATTGCACTCAAATTTAATTCTTTGTTTATGATAGGAGCTAGCCGTTTGATCAAGCATCTCCATGCAAACGCAATACCAATTTGTGTGGCAACTGGGTATGGAACTGTTTCATTTCTTGTACTTTTTTATGATTCTCTTGTGTCATGTTTAGCACCTTTTACTCTTTACCTGCCAGTTACTGAATTCCACTGACAAAGATGTAAATTTCAGTACTCACAGGCGGCATTTTGAATTGAAAACACAAAGACATGGTGAGCTTTTCTCATTGATGCATCATATTGTTCTGGGAGATGATCCAGAAGTTAAACAAGGCAAGCCGTCACCTGATGTATTCCTTGCTGCTGCCAGGAAATTTGATGTAACTTTTGGTTAATTCAGTTTATTGTTTTTTTTTTACCCCATACGTCAGCTCTATCAACTGTGACACCATGAAACAAGCAGTCTAACATTTAATATATGTTTTTTGTGTGGGACAGGGTGGTCCAATAGATCCACAGAAGGTTCTTGTTTTCGAAGATGCACCATCAGGTGTTCTTGCAGCAAAAAATGCTGGAATGTAAGTGCATTGCCCAGTATTTTCCAGCATATACTGGCCATTGATTATGATTTTTCTGTAGTAATTCTTTTACTTCATTTTCTACAATGCATCATCACTTTCTTTCATGGATAGGATGTGTTTAGACCAAATATTGTTATATCTGATAATAAATGAATATGCCTCCAGTTAAAAATATTCGCATTTAGTAAATACGGAAAGAAAGAATTCATATAGATTTCGGGATCAAGGCCGAGTTAACTTGAGTTAGATTAAGCAGGGAAAGTAACAAAATATAGTGGGCTATGTTGTTCAACTCAACATAAACTATGTATGTTGTATCATGTCATTTCACCTGAGATCTAAACTTGGGAACCTTGAGGGGATTTTGTTACCAAAGAAAAAGACTAGTACAACAAATCTTTGCCTTGAGCCAATTCACAACGATAGTTTGTAAAAAATGAAAATGAACTTAAGAAAAGTTTACATAAACTTCTTAATGTTTAAAAAGAGTATTGACTGCTCTCTAAACACCTGAACTATGTATATTTTGACATTAGAATATCCTCTCAGGCACTGATTTTTTTTTATTACTTTTTGCATACCTTGCAGGAATGTAGTAATGGTTCCAGACCCAAGGCTGGATAGCTCTCATCACAGCATTGCGGATCAGGTTTTGAGCTCACTATTGGAATTCAATCCAAGTTACTGGGGTTTGCCTTCCTTTGAAAATTAGGAAAGCTAAATTTGCAGGTTATGAAAAAAGCTAAGGTTAGAACCTTTTGATGCTTCTTTATTGATCAATTCTTAGGCATGTCCTTCGCTCGACTTGTTGTTCTTCATGTTTCTTGCATTTTCACATCACTTTCACAAATGTCAATGGATGGTGTGTTAGCCACATTACATTGCTAGGAAATATTATTCATCTTTGATCAGATTTCCACTATTCTTGCAAGGCATAAGCCTTCATAGAAGGGAACAGATGTGTAATCGATGTGTATTTTAAAATTTTTCATCATTAACCTTAACTTGCACTTATTAATTGATTTATTTATTAGTAAAATAATCTTAACAGGTTTGCAAATCCAGAAAAACAAAAACAAAAAAAAAAAAACCTTTCTATTCATCCACCATCCCCCACCCTCCATCCCATCCCTTTTCCGTTGCCTCCCCTTTCCTCGTTTTTAGGTCAGTGGCAAAATGGTGAGCTTGGTTGAGGAGAGAATATATATGACACATTGCAATTGACCTATTCATGATCAAGTACAATACAATACTAAAATATTTTGTTTGGAGAGATAAAAACATTATATAATAGGACAATAGTTTAAAATATACTCCAAAAGTCAATTTATTAAAATTTCCTAATATAACCATAATTCATAACTGTATGTGAATTGTCAGATGAAGGCTGCTGGAGAAGCTATTGGATCAAGAGAGAGAGTACCAACTTTTAGTTAGATTAGCTCTAGTTAGTTAGGAAGTAAGTTATTGGCTAATTAAAATTAGTTATGCATAGTTGATGTGTACAGTTAAAGGAATTTCACTTGTTAGAACGTATATATATATAGCTGCAGAGAGAACCGATTCAATCAATGAAGTTTGTTACATTCTCTCTCAAATCTCTCTCTCAATTCTCACATGATATTAGAGCCTAGGAATTAGTGATTTTTCAAATCTATTTTCTCTCTCATCAATCGTTCATTCTCGACTTCTTCAAGAAGCTTTTATGTTTCACTTTCAAAGCTTCACATTCTCTACGAAGGCACCACAAGTTAATCCCAACGATGATCTTGCATCTTCATATTTCCTTCATCACTCTAAAAATCATTATTGTTGTGGAAACTCTAGATCTTACTCCACACAATTATGCAACTTGGAGGAGATAATTTCTTCTTGTTGTTTCTATTTGAAACAATTAAGGTTTTATTGATGGAAGCATCTAGAAGCTTGCATCAGATTATGATCTGTTTCAACTTTGGAGCAGATGCAACAATTTGTTTATGGCTTGGTTACTGGTATCTCTCTAATTCAATTGGTACAACGGTGTTTTACATGGAGGAAGCTTATCCAGCATGAAAAAGATTGGAGGAAAGATTCTCTCATCCGTATGAAACAAGAATCTGTAACTTACAACATCTGTTTGGATCTACAATTCAGGGAAGCAAATATGCTGACATGTATTACACAGAATTAATTAGCATTTGGGAAGAGTTGAGTCTGTATCGACCTTTTCCTCCTTGTGTTTGTGGTAAGTGCAATGCCTCCTGTTTTGAGAAGTATGCTGAGTCTGCATAGAAAGATATTGTGTTTAGATTTCTTAATGGCCTGAATGAAAATTATCAAGGCTTGATGTCTGAAGTTATCAATGCAAAGCCTTTTCCATCACTAGATCAAGCTTATAACATGATTCTCAGAGTTGAATGTTAGAGGAACATGTTTATGCATACACAGAATCTGAATGACTAATTTGTTATGGCAGTAAGGAAGAATCAGTCAACAAATAAAGTTTATTTCACTTTGGAAAGCTTGGGCATATTAAGGAAAAATGTTTTAGGCTTATTGGATTCCCACTTGACTTCAAGTTCACTAAATCTAGAGTGCAAAATCCAGGGAATAAAACTGTAAATCAAGTTTCTAGTGTTGAAAATATTGATCATAAGATGCAATCCATGGTTCAATATAATCCTCATTCTGCAGGACCACTGAATGATTTTGCTCTCACCAAAGTTCAAGTTCAACAACTCATGCATATTCTCTCAGATCAGACTAAAATGCCTCTTCTTAATGTTTCTTCTTCACAATCAGTCAACACACTTTCATCTACATCCAATCCACATTTTGTTAACCTTGCAGGTAATATTCCTTTTATGTTCTCTGTTGTTAATGTTGATAAGCTCACAAGAATGCTGCAAACTACATTCATTGTTGCTCCTCGAATCATAGACACAGGAGCAACAGATCATATCATATGTTCTTCAGATCTATTTGTTGAATGTGTCAGTTCACAAATTCTTTGTCAAATTGCCGAATGGATCACAAGTTGAGGTCACTCATGTTGGTACTTTGATGATCAATTCTAATATGGTTCTTCATGAAGTTCTTTTAGTCCCTTCTTTCTCTTTTAATCTACTCTCTGTCATTAAACTCTGGGTAAATCGTAAAATTTGTTTCATATTTCTTCACTCCTATTGTTTCATTCAGGACATCTTATCTTGGAAGATGATTGGATTGGCTGAGATACATGAGAGGCTTGTATCATCTCAATTCAACTTTTATCATCCAGTTCTTCCATCTCAGATTTTTCTTCTTTGCCTACTAATGTTCAAAATAAGTGTGTTCTGTATCTCTTGAAACTTAGCATCATAGATTAGGACACACTCTTTATCCGAAGATTACCACTTTTATTTCTGATATGTCTTGTGTTAATCATAAAGATTGTATGACTTGTCCTCATGCAAAGTTAAAAAGGCATGTTTTCCTTGTTCGTACCACCTTTGAATTGATTCCTATTGATGTTTGGAGGCCTTATGCATAAGCAGATCAATATGGAAATCAAAATTTTTTAACCCTAGTTGATGACTATACAAAGACTATGAGTTTATTTGATGAAAAGCAAAGATGTATCTCATTTGATACCTCAATTTTCCACTTTTGTTCATACTCGGTTTGACACAAAGATAAAAACCTTTAGAACTGATAATGGCCTTGAATTTCATTTGCCTACCTTTTATGATTCTAATGGTGTTTTACATCAAACTCCTTATCCATATACTCCACAATAGAATAGAGTAGTGGAAAGGAAGCATCAACATATCACAAACATAGCTAAGTCATTACTCATTCACTTTGGTCTACCTATAAAATTTTGGGGAGCTGTAGTGATGACTACAGATTACCTTATAAGTAGAATTCCCACACCCACTTTACATCACAAAGCCCCTTATGAAACCTTATTCAATAAATAACCTAACTATTCTCATTTAAAAGCTCGTGGTTACCTAGCTTTTGCTGTCAATTTACAGCCTTTTATAAGAAAATTAGATGCTAAGGCTAACAGATGCATATTCATTGGTTATTCTCAAACTGTCAAAGGCTATAAACTGTATGATATTGACTCTCTTAGAGTTTTCCTTTCTAGAGATGTCAAATTTCTTGAGAACCATTTTCCTTTCTTACAAAATTCTATTAATGTTTCTTTTGCAGATTCCACTAGCTTAATTTTACCTAGCATTCCTAACTTTGATGTTCATTTCCTTCCTCTCCAATTCTTGCTTCTCTCATGGTTTAGATTTTTCACATACTCATACTCCTATTACTTCAGATCACTAGGCCACTTCTGATTCACATATTCATTTCAATGCCTCATAGTATCCTTTTTGAGATTAGCTCAGAACCACCTGTATTACTAGTTTCTGACATACCTATGTCACAAATTCTCTTCCTATATCATATGTTCCTATAGTGTCTGAACCAAGTACAACTCCTATTCTTGTTCCTAATTCATTAAATCTTAGAAGAAGTACTAGATCCATTAAAATGTCATCCTACTTGCAGGATTATCATGTGAACCTCTTAAATAACAATTCTGTCTCTCATTCCAATTCTTCAGTTCATTTTATAACTAATGCTTTTGTTACATATCCTATTCAACGTTATCTATTATATAGTTCTTTTAGTCAATCTTATCAACATTACATTTGTTCTATTTCTTCTCATACTGAACCTAAAACATGTAAAGAAGCAATTTTGATAAGTGGGTTATAGTTATGAATGAAGAACTTGAAGCTTTGGAAAGAAATCATAGTTAGTCTCTAGTTCAACTTTCTTCAGGACACAAAGCTATAGGCTACAAGTAGGTTTTTAAAATTAAGTATCATGCAGATGGGTCTGTTGAAAGTATAAGGCCGGATTATTGGCCAAGGGTTACAATTTGTGGGAAGGCTTTGATTTCAATTGGACTTTTAGCTCTGTGGTGAAACATACCACACTAAAACTGTTCTTGACACTTGCAGCAGTTAAAAGGGTGGCATCTAGACACATAAATAATACCTTCTTAAACAGGGACTTAGTAGAGGATGTCTATATGGAGATTCCACCAGGTTACCATCTTCAGGGGGAGCATGCACATGTATCTGGCATCTTTGATCTTGTTTCATTCTATGGTAAGATAGTTTGCAAGTTAAATAAATCTCTATATGGTTTGAAGCAAGCTTCAAGGCAATGGAATGCTAAGCTTATAGAAGCATTGTTGAAGTTTGGTTTCACACAATCTAAATCAGATTATAGTTTATATATCAAAGCATCTACAGAAGGGTTTATAGGTGTATGGGTTTATGTAGATGATATTGCTATAGCAAGTAGTAATTTGTCTTTGATAGAACAACTGACAGATTTGAATTCACACTTTAAACTCTAGGATCTAGGCACTTTTAGATATTTCTTGGGTTTGGAACTTCAAGATCACATAAGGGTATTTATTTGAGTCAAAGGAAGTATGCTTTGGGCTTATTAGAAGAATTTAATCTGCTAGCAGCTAACCTAGTAATATTCCTATTGATGTTAACCTCAAGTTAACTCATTCTTTGCAGGATTTGTTAAAGGATCCTACGAAGTATAGACAACTTATTGGCAAACTGACGTACTTAACCTTGTCTAGACCTGACGCCAGTTATGCAGTAACCTTGCTAGAACAATATATGGTTAGACTTGCTGAAACATGTATGCAGGTAGCTTACAAGGTACTTAGGTACATTAAGAAAGCACCAGGACAAGGAATCTTTTTTCCAGCTCAATCATAGGTGCAACTCAGCTATACTCTGATAGTGACTGGGGATCTTGCCATGAACTTAGAAAACCTGTGACTGGGTATGCAACATCCAGTTGTCTTCAAAAGTTCAACAAAAGCAGATTATAGAGCTCTTGTAACCATTGTCTATGAAATCATGTGGTTGAAGACTTTACTGAATGAATTCAATGAAAAGCATGATCAGGCAATGCATATTTTTTGTGACAATAAATCTGCAATTCAAATTGCTAATCCATCATATCATGAACAAACAAAATATATAGAGTTCGATTGCCATTTCACAAGAGAGAATGAATGGGACAATGATGCTTTCCTATCTTCATTCAAAATGGCAAGTAACAGATATGGCAATTTGAATATTTGAAGAGCTATATATATATATATATATATATAACAGAATTTGTATCTCTATCGTGGGAGGGATTGTCAAGAGAAGGCTGTGGGAGAAGCTACTAGATAGAGAGACAGAGTAATCAAAAGATATTAATTATATTAATTTATGAAGACTTGCATTTAACAAATTCATCGAATTATATTAATTTTTATGGAATGTGAAACTGTTGCAAAATAAACAGTGATAAGAAGATAAATCAAATAAGAAAAATCATAAAACATAAGAATTTATGAGGTTGGGCCAAAGTGATGTACATTCATGGGTAGGAAGAATAATTTTATTATTATGGCCAGGGAATACAACATACAAGTACAACCCTAAATAAAAAAGTATTACTTCCTTCTTTCTAAAAAATAATCTTGATTGCTATTTTAACGGAGATTAAGTAATTATAGGTATTATAGTTATTATAATTAATTTTATATATAATTATTTTTATTCTCATTATTAGTGATTTATAAAAATGTAAAATTGATAGTAATTAATTGAGGGTATTTCTATAAATCGATTAATTAATTACTTATTAAAAGTTGAAACATGATTATAATTTGGGATAAAAAAAATAATCAAACAAGACTATTTTTTCGGAACAGAGAGAGTAATATGAAATCCTAAAATACTTGATCAAGATTGGATCAAACTGTCAAATACATATCGATCCTAGTTTTCCATCACCACCAAATAATTCTAGAAAAAAATCTCATTCTAGTCGAGCTTCCACAATATTTTGGGTCTGATCATAATGTGAATTGCCACAAAATTTATGTCATATAAACAAAAAGAACTCAATTACTCATTAATCCTAGTTAGTTAATTTTAGATTTAAGGGGTCAGATATCAAATATAATCCAGTTTGGAATGACCACATTACGAACTTGCAGATGAGAACTACATCGAGAGGCATTTGGTAACCAAAATAAATACTAGCATTCATGCTTTTTACTATGTCCATCACTAGTTCAAAGATTGGAATTAGTTATTTCATGTCAGCATTTCTTACAGGAACTTTGATTTCGTAATGTTACCATCTAAATAAAATCTTGAGTTTTATGTGAAATTGGTTGGTCCGTAGCTTTCAATTAAATGAAATTATATGCCAGCATAATTAAGATTAATTAGGAAAGAATGCTAAGATAATTGAGAGGGGGGCCAACTGTAAGTTTATGATAGCATAAATACAAGTTATAACAGTATTTTAGGACATTTTTCACATAATAAATATACTTTATAAATGATAGAAATTTCTCTTTTAAAACAAAGTCATAATAATCAACATACAAATAATTTAATTTCCTTTGACCCAAAGTCTTCCAAATAATCAGCCAAAAACACTTTCAATATTGTAATATAGCCTCTATCTCCTCATCTCTTCCTTGAATTTCCCTTAACTGGCAATATTCTAATCCTCTTAGCCGCTCGTACAAAATCCCTAGTCACACACAAATAGTATAAGAGTCAAATACATAATCGAAAACAAAATGACATTGATATATATGATAATTATTTAAATATGCATATATGGTAAAGAAAAAAAGGGGAAAAAAGAAGAAGAAGAAGAAGATAACATACATCCAGTTAAGGTCACCGGCAAGAAGTAGATCATTTTCCATATCTTCATAAGCAACAAGATGACCAGGAACTGCATTAGACAGATCAAGATTATTCTCCGACTCATCACCATTATTTCCATCCACAAACATTTGGCGAAGAGCCTTAGCCAGGCTTTGGTAGCTTCCATGGTTCTGAAGGTTTATACGTTGGCAAATCGAACGCCCTTCCAAAACAACAGTTACTGGAGGTACAACACCTGAAACAAGCTCATCATCATCAAGACTTGGAAACCTTTTTGAGAATATTACTCTCCTGTCTTGCCATGTTCTCTTTTTCATGGTTTGTTCAGTCATTTGTTGAGCATCAAAACTGCTCATGTTTTTGGTTATCTTACAGAGAGGGAGAAGGAGAATAGCAAAGCTAGGCTAGTTGTTATAGGGGAGTGTTTTGTGTGTGTGTGTTGGATGTGGTTTTGGTGAAAATATATAAATGAATGAATGAATAAGAGAGAGAGAGAGAGAGAGAGAGAGAGAGAGAGAGAGCACACAAAAACTATTGAGAGGTGGCCTAGAAAACCTATTTGGTGCTATAAAAATTTCTACTGTGTGAAATGAAATTTCAATTAATTGCTACTAATATTTTTTTTTTTGAAAATGGTTAACTTACATTCTATTTCTAGTGTTCTAATCACATTAATCTCATTTTACAAACTGTCTTTGTAATGGAAAAACACAAGTTGCCAGTCCAAATTCCAATTCTGTAAATAAAAGTTGATAATAAAGTTCTTTTAAAAAATTTGAACTGTTTCACACATTCAGATTATATTTTTCATCATTTTTTTAATTAAATTTCTACCACTCAAATTATTTGAATTAATTAACTCGATGCTTAGTATTGATTTACTAACTTGATTTCTCATAAATTTTAAAATAACTCCAAAATTGTTAAACCAAAGTGACTGGATTAAGCAAACATTTAATTAAAATCGGTTTGGCTAACATGAGTTATTAAATGCATCTTGAAAATATAAAAGTGCATTTGAAAACAACAATTTGTAAATTTTATACACTTTTTACATTTTTTAATTATACTTTTTATATTTTTAATACATATTTAATATTTATTATTATGTGCTCTAATAATACATGTTAGATTTTTCTAATTAAAATTACTCATCATATATATATATATATATATATATATATATATATTGACAATTTATATTAATAGTTAATGCATTATTTAATTTACTAATACTCCTTTCATTGCACAATAATTATTTTTTTTGACTATGATACATGAATTTAGAAAATAATTAAGTTGTCCTAATTTTAAATGAAAAAGATTATAATATTATTTTTTTTATATGAGTGCAAATAAATGACAATAATTAATATGATATTTAGGAGGGTAATAATATGAGGATAAATTAAAAAAATATAATAAATACCTTATTAAAAATATAAAATAATAAATATTTTAAAGTAAAATAAAATTTAAAAAAAAATAATTATTTTGAAAGTTAATTAAAAACTAACTCATGCATGGCTGTATTCTTCTATCTATAATTATTTGAAATACATATCAAATGACTAAATGCAATAATTAGTTTCTTAGTACAATTTTCAAAGTGAGAGGTTAATTATATGTTGAACATTTATATCCACAAAAGCTTTTTTTTTAAAAAAAACCTTTACTGTCCAAAAGGTTTTAATGGGGAGGTAAATTAAAAATAACAAATGACAAATTAATAGAACAAATGAAATGCAACAATCTAGCTTTTAATCAAAATTTTCTTCTATTTTTCTTTAAATATTCTATATATATATATATTATTTAATAAATTAATTAAAGCATTAGAAAATAAAAAATACAAAGAGTGAGGGAGGGATAGTGTGAGTGGACATGAGCAAGAAGTACTAGCTACATATTCTATTCTATAGTTGGAAAGAGTGAGAAACAAAAAGTGAGGGATGTTTGCTTGTGAATGCAAAAGAGGATTGTACAAAAAAAAATGTTAAAACAATTATTTTATTGATTTGGTATTGAAAATCCCATAAACAAATAACTAATATAATAATATGTGCATGGGGATGGTAATAAAATGCGTGAGGGATAAGGAAAACTTGAAAAAAAAAATAATAAAAATGTACATTGTACTTCAAAATATAATTTCTTTGCTTAGTTAATTAATTAATAAAAGATGTTGTAAATTGGAATGCAATGCATGGGCTGTGGAGACGACCGCGCTGCAGTCGCCGAACACTTCGCTTCTTTGACTCTCAGATGGTCGGAGACTTTATGAGTTCATTCACAAATTTATCACTTCATTCATATCATTATTTTAATGTGTATTTATAATAACATTAATTGGTTTTTTTCCCAAGTAACACTGATTGATTTAAAAATAATAAGATTTAAATTTAAAAAAATACATACTATACTATTAAAAGTTTTATATTTAATAATAATTAATACTGCTCAGCCTTGGCCTGCTTCAGCCCCAACATGTTTGGATCCTGACCGAACCATGTAGTATTCAGTCCTAACCGAATCCAAGGCACAGAGCTAGCTTTGTCCTTTAGTGACATTCGGAGCTCGGGGTCCTGTAGCAGACAGGTGTCATAAGCTCCATGGAGAGATACACTGCAGAGTACTTGGAGCTGACACGTGTCCCCTCAACAGGGTTTTCACCTTATAAATACAGATCTCATCATCCTGAACAAGGTAATAAATGAATGAATGAAACCAATCAACACTTTCCTCACAATACACATACCGTTCCATTTAAGTTCCAACCCTTTACTGACTTGAGCGTTGGAGGGTTATCACCGGACACAACGTCCGGCCACCCCTGACCAGTGTCTTTCTTGTACAAGCTAGTTCTAGCTCAACCAGAGCCGTACAAACTCAGCGTTAGCCAAGGACCACAAGCATCATTTGGCGCAATCTGTGGGAATGACTAGCAGTTCCTTTCAAAATACATTCTCAAAGCCTATATCACAGATCAAAACTCTCACAATGGAACATACCCACGATGAAGCCCACGTGGTAGAGGATAGTCCTCCTCCTACTACCACAAACCCAGTAGCAAACACACCTCCAACTCCGCAAAATCCAACTGCAGCTTTAGCTAACATAGCTGCTTCTTTACAAAGCCTCCAAAGCTTCATGAACCAACATCAAGCCCTAAGCCCTTCCACACCAGCTTCACAATCCATTTTGTCTCAGGCAACTCCAGGTTTAGTAGCTGCCTTACAAGGTTTGATCAGCAACCTTGTTCCCTTGATTACACCTCTTCAAGCAGCATAAAAGCCTGACCCACCAGCCAGAATGAACAATAATCCTCCAGCGGGAAACCAGGGAGTGAATGCCAACGTCCCAGTTGATGTATCAACAGCTAGGCCCGCTGAAAAGAGGAATCAGAATAGATCTGCACCAGCAGTACCATGTAGGGAACAAAGGAGGGATAACAGGGGTGGAAGGCAACAGATAGATGATAGGGAGGCAGTAGAGGACAGATTTGCTGCTGACAAGAGAGACGATGAGCACCAGAGTAGATCTCACAGGGGTTCAAAACACAGACAGGAACATGCAAGCAGACATGCAAACCCTAGGAGAGATGAGCAGGAGGCTTCGAGCCACCATGGGTCTAGAGGGACCCTAAGAGAGAAGGTTCAGAGATATGTTGAAGAAATGGCAGGCCCAAAGCCAGACAGGAGGAGAGATTTCTCCCTACATCTCAGGTCTCCATTCACCAGACATATAGAAGAGTTTTAGATGCCTGACAAGTTTAAGCAGCCCAGGAATTATAAGTACGATGGCAGCCAAGATCCCAAGGCACATGTCCTAGAGTATAAACATTTGGTGGAGCTGCAAACCACCAGGAACGAGGTGCTTTACCGAGCCTTCAGAGGCACTCTGGGAGGGGCTACAGTGAAGTGGTATGACAGCTTGCCCGAGGGCAGCATAGACTCATTTTGGAGTCTGATGAATCTGTTTGCCAAAAGATTCTCAGCCTCTATTCCCATACCAACGCCGACCCGAGCCTTGGAACAGATAGATCAGGGGTCGGATGAATTGCTTAGAGACTTCATTGCCTGGTTCAACAGAGAAACATTGAAGGTGACTCAAATTGACGAACCTAGAGCAATCGAAGCCCTCAAGAAGTGCACTAGCCACCAAGACTACTTCAAAGCTTTAGTTCGGAGTTCTCCCAGGACCTTAAATGAAGCCATGGCTATTGCAGAGGAATACATAAAGTAGGGTGACGCTTTCAGGGAGAGCTGATTTTTCAAGAGAAGAAAGCTAGAAGAGGGAGGCTCGTCCTAAAAGAAAGCGAAGAAAGAAGAGTTGCCACCCAGAGGCGGAACCCCCAACAGGCCGAATCCCCAGCAGAGATATACCGAACCTCCAAGGAGGGAAAGGTTCAATCCTTTCAAGCTCACACCATTGAATGCCAAGCCAGAGGTGGTTTTCGCTGCATTTCAAGACAAGGACATCTAGAAGATGCCAAGGCCCATACTGAAAGATCCAGCCAAGAGAGACAGATCTTTGTGGTGCAAATTTCACAATACCTATGGGCACACAACTGATAGTTGCAGATCCATCCTGGAAGAAATTGAAAGGCTCATTAAACAAGGCTAACTCAGCAACTACGTCAGGAAGGATGACAGTGCAGGGCCAGCGAAGCCAGTGCCAATCGAGGATGGAGTTGCTGGAGATATCTTATGCCTCACAGGAGGCCCCGAAGAGGTTCCCCTGAGCCGAAGGAAGGAGAAGGAGCTGGCCCGAACCCATGAGCCATTTGAATTTGTATATTTCAATGGCACAAAGCAGCCCACATCTAGTTCAGCTAGTCGAGCCACTACCAAGGCTGAAGCCATAGTCATAGCTGCAGTAGTGGCCAATTTCAAGGTCAGGAGGATCTTTATTGACACAAGAAGCTCAGTGAACCTCCTGCAGTGGGAAGCATTTACATAGATGGGGATTGATAGTTCGATGATCCAGCCTCTGGAGGCACCAGTCCGAACCCTTGATAAAGCTATCATCCCAGCAGTAGGCACAATAGAACTGCCCGTGACAGTGGGCCGGACCCCAAAAGTAGTAGCAGTAAGGGTAATCTTTGTGGTGACGAAGCTGCCTATGGCATACAATGTGTTGCTGGGAATACCATTGTTGTGGGACTTAGATGCCTCAGTCAGTGTCAGAAGAGGCAGAATGATAGTTCCTCTCCCTGATGGTTCAGATCTGCACATCTATGGGGATGCAGCCCCCAAGATGACATTCACAATGGAGAAGAAAAGGAAAGCCATTTCTCTAGAGCTCAATAAGGTGAACATGGTAAAGACACTTCCTCTCGAAACCCCAACCAAATCCAAGGTCGAATTTGCCCAAAAGCTCGAGCCCTGCCAAGTCAATAATGATGGTCGAACCTTACAGATCAACTCTGCACTGAATCCAGAAGAGAAAGAGCAGGGACAGGCATTCCTGACAGACAATATGGCAACATTTGCCTGGACCTCCTCCGACATGCCAGGTATCAGCCCAGAGGTCATCACTCACAAGCTTCATGTAGATTCTGCCTACAAGCCTATCAAACAGAAGAAGAGGTGCTTTGGGCTTGAGAGGCAAGCCATAATCGATGAAGAAGTAGAAAAGCTACTTGCAGCTGGTTTCATTAGAGAAGTGCAGTTCCCAGAGTGGTTAGCCAACGTGGATATAGTCAAGAAAGCAAGTGGAGGCCACATAATGTGTGTGGATTTCACCAATCTGAACAAGGCATGCCCAAAGGATTCCTATTCGTTGCCTATGATTGACAAGCTGGTAGACTCCACAGTCGGTTTCAACTACTTTTCTCCACTTGATGCCAAGCAATGCTACCATCAAATCAGAATGGATGAAAGCAATGAGGAGAAGACTTCATTCATTACAAAGAAGGGAACATACTGCTATGTGTCCATGCCTTTCGGGCTCAAGAATGCTGGAGCCACATATCAGAGGCTCGTCAACCACATGTTTAGAGAATAGATTGGGAAGAATCTCGAAGCATATGTGGATGACATGGTGGTGAAAAGCATGAGCTTCCAGTAACATGTGCAGGACCTCAAAGAA